>CM040461.1:2360284-2370284 GCA_022758105.1 Pangasianodon gigas | reverse complement strand
ATATCCAAAAAAAATCCTTCACGGCTTAACATCATGGACATCTTGACATCATGCTGACAAAATTTAGTTTGAATCTGATCAGTCCCTTAGGAGGAGTATTTAACAGTCAAAAGCCACAAAATTCAAAATGGCTAACTTCCTGTTGAGCGGAGTTAATGGATGTGATTTTAAAATTTGTCTGTCTTAAGAAAACCCATAAGCCTACCCATAAGCCTAAAAGATTAATTTAAAAAATCAAATGTGGCACTGTTGAGCCTCTGAGCCATGCCATTTGACCATTTCTTATGTTTGTGCCAAGGTTTATGAGTTGCGAACAAGTCAAGCACCTAAAAAAAAGCTGAAAACACACACTTGGTCCTTGGACCCTAATAAATAAAAAGGGTTCAGGATCTATGGCCCAGGAACTAAACTAGTTTCTGGTTCCTCGGGTGGAAACGCAACACAGCCCAACTGGCAAAGTGCTGTTGTTGTTACACAAGTGGCAAGTCAGAACCTTTACAGGAGCGTGTTCTGTACACGGTTCTGCACAAGGCACGCCACCTGTGACAATGACAAAAATAAACCTAAAGTGAGAAATTGCACTTCATACATGTGTGTGAGCTGCTGTACTGCAATAAAAAAAAAAAAAAAACAGTCTCAGCTTCAGGTATCAGGCAGCCTCAGGTATCAGGCGCCTGTATGCTTTGCTTTCGCTATGCGGTTAAATGATGGAACCCTTGCAACGGATATTTTATGGAACGGCCCTTGAGTCTTAAATAGATCATTTTCATTATTGATGGATATTAAGTTACTTTGAAATATTTCTGTATTTTGTAGTCTGTATTTTATTACAAATAAATACAGCGATTAAATAAAATTTAACTTGGCTTTTAAAAAGTATTAGATTTCATTTGAGACATAGATCAGATGGAAATTGGTGACAGTGGGGATTTAATGGAATTTTTTAGAGGAATTTTTTTGTGTACTTTATGAAAGCCTTGTGAATATTTTATCATTGTGACTAGCATCATCGACATCATAATTATCACTATTATTATTATTTTAATTCTTATTTTATTTTATTTTATTTTATAGATGTGCGTGTATGTGAGAGAGAGAAATAAATTTCTGCAAGATGGATGGAAAGAAAATGTGTCTTTATTCTGTGCTTGTTGTAATGGAAAATTCTTGTGTCACGTCCCTTCTCCGCCCTCTTGCTCTCTCTCTCTCTCTTGCTCTCTCTCTCTCTCTCTCTCTCTCTCTCTCAGTATTCATACGTCAGAGAGTCAGCAGGAGTTCTTCAGAATGCTGGATGAGAAGATTGAGAAGGTGAGGGAGGGATGAAAGGATAGAGGGATAGAGGGATGGATGATGAAAATACAGGAGGGGGGGGAGGGGAAGGGCTTGTCTTTGGGGTTTTGAGATTTAAAGGGCCGGCACACTGGTGGTTCATCCTCCCAGAGAACTCCGTGTTATGTGGGTTCACATGGAAAATGATGACCGTGTCGGAAATGATCTGTCCTCTTATCTGTGTGTTTTTTTCCCTTCCTCCTTAACCCTGTGACTTTATCTGTCCATCTCTGCCTCCATCCTTACATCTGGCGGTTTCCCTCTTGGGAATCTCTGTGGCGTGTAATTGTTTTTGGTCGAGAGGGAGCTAGACATATGTACAAAACAAAAACACTGGAAGAGCCACTCTGTTATTCATACACACTTTTCTAGCACTAGCACTTCAGGAGTTGTTTATATTGCCAGGGAGACACTGATGTCAATCATTATGTGATGTAACACGCCCACACAGTTCTTGTGCCTTTCTGTTATAATTAAATTATAGATATGGATATATATTTCTTGACTCTACCACTGGTAAATGTGTATTTAATGACAGATCTTTTTGGTATTAGAAAGATTAGCATTTGAAACTGTGTTGCTAACTTTATAACTTTATTATATATAATATTAAATGTACAGAAATGCTATAAAATAAACATACATTTGTTCTTGGGACCCAAAATGGTGTTTTTGTGTGGACAGTAAAAATTAGTTTCTGAAAATGCTGATGTCGCAGCGTAAAGCTATTTGCCCTCTTCCGCATACCTGAGCTCACAGAAGGCCACGATTGGCTAGCGGAGCGACTGCTCCTGAATCCACCACTCCAACACAACACACTTCACACTGAGAGAGAAGATTTTGAAGACTTTGTGTACAAGTGTAACCTTAATAATAGTTCTTCTGTACCACTCAATACGCAGCTCTTGGCGTTATTCCTGAGGTGTTTGATATAACGGTTTATGATGTACGATCACTGGGCTGGTGTGCTCATGTGAGCATTTCCCAATCATTTTTGCGCTTTGTGTACACTGAGATATTTATAAAAAAAAAAAAAAATGCTGTTCATGTGAAAGGGATTTTTATGTCTTTTCCCCTTTTCTTTTCACAAGTGTGTACAGGTAGGTGGAGTCTCGGATATGATATAATGCTGTTGTAAAAAAAATGCTGTTATTAGTCACAGAAAATAATTTGATGATGTAACTTCTCTAAGCTTTAAGAGATTTTAGTCATAAAAACATTTAACGTGATTTTTGGGAGTAATTCTGGGAGACTTACGAGTCAGATTTTGATGAGAACTGGTTCTCTGATTATAACATCTCTCTTTCTCTCTCTCTCTCTCTCTCTCTCTCTCTCTCTCTCATTGTCTTTCTCTCTTCTATATCTTTTCTTTCTCACTGTCTTTCTCTCTCGTTCACGGTCTCTTTCTCTCCCCCCCTCTCTCACTGTCTCTGTTTCTCTCTGTCTCTCAATCTGTCTCTCTCTGTCTCTCAATCTGTCTCTCATTCTCTCTGTCTCTCAATCTGTTTCTCTGTGTCTCGCAATCTGTCTCTCTCTCTGTCTCTCATTCTCTCTGTCTCAATCTGTTTCTCTGTGTCTCTCAATCTGTCTCTCTCTCTGTCTCTCAATCTGTCTCTCTCTCTGTCTCTCAATCTGTCTCTCTCTCTGTCTCTCATTCTCTCTGTCTCTCAATCTGTTTCTCTGTGTCTCTCAATCTGTCTCTCTCTCTGTCTCTCAATCTGTCTCTCTCTCTGTCTCGCAATCTGTCTCTCTCTCTCTCTGTTTCTCAATCTGTCTCTCTCTATCTCTCAATCTGTCTCTCTCTCTCTGTCTCTCTGTCTCTAGGGACGAGACTACTGTTGGGAGGAAGAGCGAGCGAGAGAGAATGAGAGAAAAATAGAGAGAACATTCCCTTCTATGGAGTGAATTCAAATCAGTGTTTTGTCTATAACTGTTCAGATTGGAAGAGTGTTCGTGCGTGCATGCATGTATGCATGCATGCATGTCTGTGAGTGTGTGAGCGTGTGTGTGAGAGAAAGTAAAAGCGAGTGTAAGCTTGCGAACGGGAATTTCCCTTGAGAACTATAACTCCTCCCTTCCGCCCACTTTCCTCCTGCTTCCATCTACGGTGGAAGAACGAAATGGACGTTTTGATCGACATCTGTTTGAATGACCAATCTACTGAGGATTTAACCCCGCCCCTCTGCACCTCCTGCTTCAACCTGATTGGTTGGTTATGGATGCACAACTTCCTCCTTGACTGTGAGAGACAATGAGAAGACAGGATGAAAAGGGGAACAGGATGTTTTTGTGCCCTCGGGCAGAAAACATGGGATGAAAGGACGTAACCCAGAAGTGTGTGTGTGTGTGTGTGTGTGTGTGTGTGTGCTTAATCTGTAAAGAAAAACAGAAGAGATATTTTAATAAGAGAGATATGAGGGATGGAAAGTTTTGAACTCCTGCCTTTTGAAGGACATTTTTTTTTTATTTGTGGAGTTTTCATTTCATTTATTATTTTTTTTGTTGTTGTTTTTTTATTGTTGTTGTTTTTTGTTTTTTTGGCTCATATCATAGCACAGTGCCCCCTTCAGACTAAAGATGTAATGGGCAGGGCCGCACTGACCCCATACACACCCTTCACACACACATCAAAACATATTACATATCAAATCACTTTATGTTCACTGAGCCCTGACATAGACACACTGACTGTAGAATTCCCTGCTTACACTCCTTCCTAACCACACACACACACACACACACACACACACACACACACACAGGCTACATGCTAATTCTGACTTTAACCACACTTGCCATTTGTCTGAAGGTCTGAATCCACTAGCAAGAACTTTCTCGATTACACAAAACTGAGTATCGGCCCGGTATCTGACGTCACACCACCCTGCTGTTGAGTTCTCAAACCTAATTGGTCAGAAAGTGTTGATTAATTTTCTGTAACAGCAGCTCTGACAGTAGTGCTGCTGCAAGTCACAGGTTTATATTAATGCGCTCGTTCTAATACGTCATCGTTTCTATAGTAACAGCTCATTCGCAGGGACTCGTACGACAGACAATCTACATAATCTAAAGCTAATAATAAGCATTAAGAAAACATATAATAATGATATGGAGAAGGGTTGTGCAAGGATGCTTTTTTTTAGGAAGGAGTCTCCAGTGTCAGCGCTTTGTCAGGCTACAGTCAGGACGTTTTCAGAGTTTACGCTTTGCTGTTTCTCGGTAAAATGACCGAATGAATCTTCGAAACAGAGAGGCTGGTGAGAGAACGAGTGTTTATAGCTTCTATAATGTAAGTGACAACATGAACTAATTGTTTCACGGACGTTCCATAACATTAAATATTAATATATATATATTTAAAGTATGACATCATTCATTAATGAACATAAATTGTAATTGATGGAAAATTGCTTTGGTATACAAGGAATAAAACATTTGGGGGACGTGCTGTTATAGGAAAATAATCAACTTCGGAGTAGTAACAGTAACACTGCTTCAAAGTGGAGTCCATGAAGCGTAACCAGAGTGTTGGAAAATACAACACACTCAGAAATTATTATTATCACACCTATAATTAATGTCAACTGGAATCTAATGTAAATTTTAGTAAAAATGGGATCTATGAGTGAAAAGTTCAGAAATAACAATTTGTAAAATAAATCTGTACTGAAGCAAATATCAGACGCTGAACAAGTCTTGGGTGATCGAATGGATTTGTGCTGTGTAAATTAGATTTTTCTGCATACTATCCCTTAAAAAAAATCCATCGTCACTTAGGAATAGAGCACTGATTCTCAGGATTGCATGGATAATTAAAAAAAAAAGTGAGTAGTTTGCTTCTAGTAAATTATATTTCTCAAATATACACCATCATTCTTTGCTAATCTACACTAATATCAAGTCAGCATGCTGGTATTGAGTAAAAACAGTATAGCACAATGGTTTTCAAACCTTTTGTAGTCTCTTTAATTGTAAAATAAATTCCACGGACCCCCTCAGTACGGATTTATTTCATGAACATTGTTTACATTTTTTTAAGTAATATTTTTTGGAGCTGTAGAACTTTCAATTCCTGAACTTTCCACTGATAGAACACATGAGGTCCGAGTTGACTTTGGTGCTTGGCCCCCTAAATAGAGTAACTTTGATAATGTGGATTGTGATTTCCACCACAGTAACAAAATAAAAACATCACAGACCCCCTGGCTATGCTTCACGAGAACCACAGGTACAGAGGAGAAAGCAGAACACACAGAGGAGTGTATTAACTGACACAAAACCATGTCTTAGGCGTTAACAGATGACAGTTAACCCTGTGATAGAACTGCACACAGGTTTCAAGTTCATATGAGACATTTCTCACACAACTACAGCAGTCTCAGTCTCAATAAAACCCTCATTAATAATAATGAATTACTGAGTAAACTATCAGATTTTAATTATTAATAAATAAAACAGTCAGTAGTCGACACAGACCTTTGCGTCTGACTGTACACGATGTCTGTTCTGACACCGAGATCTCATTCAGAATGCAGTAAGTAGATGTGTGGTGTCCTGTGAAAACCCTTTACATGCTCAAATTTTACTTTCCTCAACTGAAATATGTTTCTACTTTGTATAAATCTAATCACCTGAGCTAAAAGTCCCTCACGGCGTTTAAACCCGAGCGTCATCATCGTCTCACTAATCTCTGTTCACGCTTACTTCGATGGGGAAATAATCACTTGTTCATTCATTTACTGTCCTGTTGTCTAAATGTCTTTTTATTCGGTCATTTAAGCATTTTAAAACTTTGTCCGCGGTCATCTTTACAGAGAGTGTAAGAGCTCTTCTCTGTTTTGATGATGATGTGATGATGGGCAGGAGCATGGCGGACATTTTAACAGCCGATATCTGATTACAAAATTGATGTGTTTCGCTTGTGCACATGGCTATTTAAAAACCTGGTCAAACTGAGGAAATCACACTTCGCTAGCGAGGTTTTAGACATCTTTAGGCAGACTGACTCACTGGCTTCTTACACAACATGGTCTTTGCAGGTAGATGCCAAAGCAGAGATGAGATGGAAAGTGTTTGACTGTGAGTGATCTAGAGAAAAGCCCCGTCCCCTGTCCTCTCTCTCTGCCAGTCAGGAAGAGATTTTTTTTTTAATTATTATTATTATTATTATTTGGGTTTTTTTTACCTCCAAAGGTGAGTTCTGGTGGTGTTTCCCAAACTGGTGTTTTCCAGGTTGGGTGAATTTCCACCCCTTCAGCTGTTTTTAATCATACAGATCTGGGAAAAGGTGGATGTTTTTCCCCACAGAGTAAATATAAACAAAATTTACATAAAATGTACAGCTTTGGGTTGCTTTGAGAAAACATTGACTTTTAAAATGTAAAAGGTGGGAAAATGTCAATCTGGCAACCGTGTCCAGTAGCCTGTACTCTGATTTATGGTAGCCTGAAACACAGACACACACACACACACACACACACACACACACAGAGGGTGCTGTGTACAAACTCCAGCAGTGTGAGAGGTGGTGAGGTGACAGTGCGGACTCTGTCCTGCTCCTGCTTCTGTTCTCTTTATTCCTCAATCTGCTCCTTTTTTGGGAATGATGTTATTTTCCAATAATTTTTTTATTAAATATGAAAAATAAAGAACTGTTTTTTCTGTGTGATTGATTTCTCTCTCTCTCTCTCTCTCTCTCTCTCTCTCTCTCTCTCTCTCTCTCTCTCTCTCTCTCTGTCTCTCCCTGTTTGTGTCTCTCTTTGTCTTTTTCTCGTCTCATCTCTCTCTTTCTGTCTCTCTTTCTGTCTTTCTTTCTGTCTCAATATATCTCTATCTTTCTCTGTTTTCCTGTCACTCTGTTTATTTTTCTTTCTTTTTCTATCACTGTCTCACTCTCTCTCTCTCTGTCTCTTTCTGTTTGTCTTTGTCTTTCTGTCTCACGCTATCTCTCTATCTCCTTGTCCCTCTTTCAATCTCTTGGTCTCTATTCTGTCTCTCTGTCTCAATCTATCTCTGTATTTCTCTCTGTTTTCCCTTCTCTGTCTCTTTATCTCTTTCTGTCTCTCACTTTCCTTCACTGCTTCTCTCTGTCTCCTTCTCCCTCTTCTTCTGTCTCTCTCTGTGTCTCTTTCTGTCTGTTTTTATTTCTCTCTCTGTCTCTCAATAGATCCCTCTGTTTTTCTCTTCCTATTTTTCTGTTTCTTTCTGTCACTCTTATCTGTCTCTCTTCCTCTGTCCCTCTTTGTGTCCGTTTCTCTTTTTATCTGTTTCTCTCTCTATCTTCTTTAGGTGTCTCTCTCTCCTTTTCTATGTCTCTCTCTCACTCTCTGTGTGGGTTTGTGTATATTGTGTACATGGCTGTGAGAATGGTGTGTGTGTGTGTGTGTGTGAGACATCATTATCACCCGGTGAGGTGGCATCACATTTCCACACAGTTCTGAGTCACGCATGTAAAGGCATTAGTGAGTTTGGCAGCATCCACTTCCTCACTTCCTCACTTCCTCACTTCCTCTCTCGGTGTGACTTCAGGACGCTTTTTTGGCTGCAGATTTTAGCTCCGTTCCCCCGTCACTTTCAGAGCGAGATGAGAAATCACGGTGCTGATCCTTACAGCTCACAGCCTTCTCCATTTATGTCTCATTTCTCAGACTATATTAGGTGTCAGTGTAAATTAATTTGTTTTGATGGTTTGTCTTATACATTTAGGGAGGAGCACTGATGCTTTAATGACCTCTCTGCGCCCTCTGCTGGTTTAACATTGTCACTACAGTGTCACTTTATCTAGACTCTGTACTGGGAGTAGTATAGAATATTGCCTCTTACACAATATATATATATATATATATATATATATATATATATATATATATATATATAT
The DNA here is from genome assembly GCA_022758105.1 of Pangasianodon gigas. NCBI lineage: Eukaryota > Metazoa > Chordata > Actinopteri > Siluriformes > Pangasiidae > Pangasianodon > Pangasianodon gigas. Next base: position 2,362,078 of record CM040461.1, on the reverse strand, counting down.
ATATATATATATATATATACATGTCCAGTACATCCAGAAGACGTCCTATATGAATGCACTCCCTGTATGAAAAAAATAGCTGCTACACTCAGGCGCTGATTCATTAAACATTTGTGTGCATAAAAAAAAAGGAACAAATTCACTAACACCCACAAAAAAGGTACAAGCTGTTTTACTAACAAGATCTACAGAAGATAATGTTCTTCACTCCAACAAAATCTGTAAGTCACTGACACGACGTCAGTTGCATGCTGCAAAATGCTACAACCCAAAAGCAGGTATTAAATCTGCAGAAGCCAGTTGAAGACAAAAATGTATAATTATATTTATAATGATTTATTCTTAATTAATTATTTATTAATTAATCAATTAATTTAAAATCATCATATGATTTTTCATGATAGGTTGTAAACAGCAACACAGTAGTGTTGTCTTTAAAAAAAAAAAAAGCTTATGTAATGTCTAGAAAAGTATTATTAAATTAAATAATATTTGCTTTTAAATGTAATAATATTTAATATAATATTAAATTACAGTAATATATGAAAGGGGGGGGGGGTATAAAAATATCTGTAAAAAGTTGGAACATTTTGCAAATGACAAACTAAATTTTAACTTGAAATCAGCTGTGTCCAGTCAGTTTGTAATTTTTTTTTTTTACTAAATTAAAAAATTAATGTTATCTGTGATATATCAGAAAAGTGTATTGTGACATAATTGATCATGATATCAATATGAACTCATCATATTGCCCAGCCCTAATCAGGATTATGCCTTAATTTCTCAAGACGATCAGAAAGTTTGATAAGTTTATCTTAATAACAGAACACACATTCACACTTACACTCTTTTATTTTGCATTCATATTGTGCCACGTCTAATCGCCTTTAATCTGCATTATACTTGAATTTCTTTACTGAGTTTGCACGTGACATAATTCATGCAATTATTCTTTGTAAATTACTCACAACACGGCCGCAGTTTATCCCTTCTGACACACAGATAAAGCATGTTATTTGGGTTCTCAGTAAATCAGGGCCACAGTGTGTGTTAAATTTTTAATAGTGATGCATACAGGGAGCATCTGAGGTTTTATCTGCCTATTCTCTCTGTGCACTACATTACAAAAAAAGCATCTTAACAAGTGAAAATATCTTGAATATAGTCAAATTGATCTAGTATTTCTGATTACAAGATTATTAAACTTATTTTTAGACACTTTTTACTAATTTCAAGTTTTAAATTCTCTTATTCTATTGGCAGATAATTTTGCTTGTTTCTAGTAATAAATGCTTAAAATGAGCAAAATTATCTGCCAATAGAATAAAACTATCAAGCTTGAAATGAGTAAAAAAAAAAAAGTCTAGAAATAGGTTTAATAATCATATATTTGGTTTATTGTAATCTTATATTGGGAAATACTGCGTACATTTGACTATATTCAAGATGTTTTCACTTGCTAAAATGATCTGCCAGTAAGTAAATAAAACTTAATAATAAATAAATAAATAAATAAATAAATAAATAAAAAGTCTAGAAATTGGTCTAATAATCATATATTTTGTTTATTGTAATCTAATAATAGGAAATATTAGATAAATCAGACAAAATTGAAGAGACTTTCACCTGCTAAGAGGTCACTTTGTGCAGCGCTGAAAGTCCACTAAGGCTCCATCTGAGATTCAGATCACTGCTTATAACATGCTTTTGAAACATAGGTCTCGGGAAAAGCAAACTCCATGAGAGCAAGTGAAAGAGAGAGAGAGAGAAAGAGAGAGAGAAAGAGGGATAAAG
>CM040461.1:2300477-2357751 GCA_022758105.1 Pangasianodon gigas | reverse complement strand
AAGCAGCAGATTCCATAAGAGACACTTTTCAGATAAAAACAGAATGAAGGCTGCTGGGTTTCGCTGCAGAAATAAGAAGCGAGTCGACAGTCAAAGTCTCCAGAAGAACTGTGGCTGCTTCTGCAAGATGCTCAGTAACACTTACAGCTCATTTCCTTATAAAACTGCACACACTGCACCTGAGATACTGTTTTTTTTTTAACGCGAAGGATCATCACACCAAATATTGACTTTGTTTCATTTATTACTGTTTACTACTCTTTATAGTATTTTTTTAAATGTAGAAACATTTAGTTTCATTATTTTTGAAGGCCTCTTTGCTCTACAGCATTTCTTTGCATGTGCCTAAGACTTTTGCACAGTACTGTATAGTATAGTGTATGGTTTTACCGTTATGCAGTAATGGTACGTAACATTTTTAACCCTTATTCCTGATTTAAGAGGATTAAATAGAGTATAAAACGAACACTTTCACCTCCTCGCCTGTGTTAGTGTATTTTATCCCACAGCACTGTGTCAGGAACTGGTAGAGGAGGTGGATGCCAATGCAGTAATGTTTATTTACAGTGACATAAAGTGAAACACAAAAACTAGGAAACATGAAGGAGAAACATCTAAGCTAGACAACAACATGAACATGATACGCATAGAGAGACAACGACTAAAGACCAACAACGAGTGTTGTACAATGTGGGACTTAAATACTTGTGCTGATTAGAAAAAAATGTGATTCAGGTGCTCGTGGTCATGTGACATGGTGCGTGCAGTGAGCATATGATGTGCAATGACTTCTGGGTGCTGTAGTCTGGCGCCATATCGGCGCTACCGTGACACGCTGTTGAATTCTGGATTCTGATTGGTCAGAAGATTGATTTGCTATAACAGCTGACTGGTTTATATTAATGCACATGTTTCTATAGTAACAGCTCATTCTCAGGGTCTCGTACAGCGGACACTCCAGATAAAACGATTTAAAAAAAAAAAAAGTGTGTAATCGAATAATTGATATGAATTTTTCTGTGAGGGGAGATTTATTTATCATTTTTGTAAGGAGTCTCCAGTGTCAGGAGACGTATACGCCGCACAGTTTCTCTGTAACGTGACAAGCTGCGTTTTTTTTCCATCTTCCAGAGAGAGAGAGAGAAATAAAGAGAGCCTGGTGAGGGAGCGACTGTTTACAGCTGCTATAACGTAAGGATAAAAGGTATGACATGTCGTTATTTAATAAATAAAACGTTGGTAAAGTGCTGTGGTGTAAGAGGAATAAAACACTTCCAGAGAATAATCAGCTTCAGGGTTGATTGGTAAAAGTAACTCCGCTTCATCCCACCACCCCACTGCTGATTATTTTCCTATAACAGCATGACATGGAGTGTTTTATTTCGTACTTACTGTACTACTATGCTAGTTTTTAATTGCTTCCTCTCATTGTAGTGTAATATAAGCGTAAGTATGAAGTAATAATGCCTCCTGCACTCTTTGTATTACACTATGTCACACACCACTTGACATTTACCCTTTGACCTCACTGATGCTCTGAAACCTTCAAACCTACGCTTGTTTTTTTCCAGCTTTTTCGTTAACGCTGATGCAATCGAGTCGAAGCAGCTGGTATTCTGAATCCTGGAGGAAAATATCACTCAGCATGACTGCGATTAACTGATTTGACGTCAGGTTAAGTACCAGACGATGACGTCTTTAGTTTAAACCAAGTGTGTGTGTGTGTGTGTGTGTGTGTGTGTGTGTTTGAAGGTATGAGAGCAGGGTTTGGACCATACCAGACTCAGATTCAGACTCTCAGAGCCCTTGAGTTCCTTCCTGGCACGACTCAAAGGCATTTTTCCATCATAAAACACATTTTTATATCTTTTTTTCTTTTTTATTCTGAACAGTGCAAAACATTTCAACCTGGGTTTGGGCAAATAAGTAGATAAATCATTTTGCTTTCTGAAAGGTATGATGTTGTTGTTGATTTTTTTACTAAATATTAATTGAGGTGTGAGTTTGTAACCCAAATGTAAATGAATAAGCAAAGCAGGGCAAAAGATTAGCTTTTTGCCCAAGGGGAAAAAAAAGAAAGATAGAAAAGAACAGTCGCAGGTCACAATGTAGGCCAGTGTGATTATATTAATTAATTATATTAATACAAAAAACTGAGATGATTATAATGAATGGCATTTATAGATTATATAGATTATTAATAGATTATATAAAAAAAAGTCTCGGTGTAGTTCTCAATCTCAACCCTCTGGAATGTTTGATTCTATATTTTAGAGTTGATTCGGATGACTCAGGGTCTGTTAATAATCTGAAAGTGGGTGTTGGAGCAGGAAATGTGTAGAGCACATGTTCCAAACCCTGGTCCTGGAGAACCAAGAGATTGTTTGACCAAGAGAGGGTGCTATACGTCTGTGTGATGCCAGAACATAATCCAAAGTTTCTCTTTTTCCTGTCTACAGAATGAAAAACATGAGCTAGTGACATAATACAGCCGCAGTGCATATAAATAGACAATTACCTCCTGTTTAAGTAAATGAAGTGCAGGGCGAGGCAGGTGCTTAATGATTTGTTATCTTATAGAGCTTAGAAACATTTTACAGTCTATTTTTACATGTGTAGAAATCAAGTTAGCTAAGAGTAACCCTTAGCATTTTTAAACACTTTATTATTATTATTATTATTATTATTATTATTATTATTATTATTATTATTATTTACTTAAAAAAGTGACAATATTGACTCCAACAGTTGGCCAAGTTTATTTATTTATTTATTTATTTATTTATTTATTATGTTACAATGTTGGAGATCAGAATCCACCACCAGTTTTCTTATATTTTTATTCTAATATTATAGTATATATTATTATAGTATATATTATATAATATTCTAGTATATAACTCTGTATTTTTATTTTTATAATATAGAGTTATTATTTCATTTTTACACCCTAATTATAAATCTAATTAGCTGGCCACTTGAATTGTATGGCTTTATTCTAAATAAATAAATAGCTTTAATAAAACTAAGAAAAGCCTGTTTTTAAACATGACATGACTTTATTTTTTAACCTAAAATTTAACACACACATTTTTGTAGGTAGAAAGTAATATAAGGAATAAAGATCTCTCATTAAAAGGGTCTAATAAATCATTAAATATAGCCTTCTGGTGCACACTCGCATGACATGGCTGATTTTTTAAAATAATTGGGTTATGTTCGTGAAATAAATCAGTCAAAGGTTCCCTGTCGGGGGGCGTGACCTTAAGATGCCACAGTTGTAGGGGGCGTGGTCTAATGCAGCTGTTGATAGAGGGCGTGGCCACGTCTAACACCTTGTGTATTTTAACTTTAGAGCGTGTAAAAGCGGTTACTTCTGTCCTTTCAATCAAACTGCAGTTAGCTGGCTACTGAGATTATATTTTCTAGATTACACTGGTGATAGATCCAGGAGAATTCTTCAGTCCGGCTGGAAAGAGGTGTAAAAGGAGGTAAGTAGAGTAAGAGGAAGAAAGGGGGAGGAGGAGACGCGCGCATGGAGAGGTAAATAGACACAGAGACTCTCTTATTCTCTCCATCCTCTCCCCCTCTCCGCACAGAGCTCCGCTGTAGCCCGGCTCCTGCAGTCATGTTGGCCGAGCCGTGCGCGCTGAGGCTCGGCGTGCTGTGCGCGCTCCTGTGCGCGTCCGCGTGCGTGTCGGTGGATGCGGTTCTGGATCCGGTGCGTGCGGAGTCTGCGGTGCTGAAGCCGCGGGTGATGATCGCGGTGTTGGCCCGGAACTCTGCTCACAGCCTGCCGCACTTCCTGGGCTGCATCGACCGCCTGGAGTACCCCAAAGAGCGCATGGCCATATGGTGAGAGCCGCAATTCACACCCAGGCTACAATGAGCACAGTGTTTACTGTCAGAGAGTGTGTGTGTGTGTGTGTGTGTGTGTGAGTCAGAGTGAGAGGGACTGTTGCTGTTTCACAACAGGGTTGGAGTTTTAGGTTTGGGGTGCACACACTGCACTTTAAGCTTCAGAATTTCCAATGAAAATGAAATGGAGTCTTATCAGTTCTTATTGCTATTATTAGGAAGAATATTAATATTAGGTAATTGATAAATGTTTGCATTATTGTTATTATTATTATTATTATTATTAGTAGTAGTAGTAGTAGTAAAGTAGTTGTTAATAATAATAATAATAATAATAATAATAATGCCTAAGGGCAGTGTGGTGGTGCAGCAGGTAGCATTCCCACGTCACAACTCCAGGGTCGATCCTTAGCTTAGATTCCTGTCTGTGTGGAGTTTCACATGTTCTCCCTGCGTCCGTGTGGGTTTCCTGCTGGTTCTCTGGTTTCCTCCCCTCTCACTAAAACCATGCAGGCTACACTAAAGTACCCATAACTGTGAATGAGAGTGTGAAGGTCTGTGCATGGTGCCCTGTGATGGACTGGCGTCCTGTCCGGGCAGAATTCCCACCTCACATGCAGTGTTCCTGGGATGGACTCCGGATCCACCGCCACTCTGATCAGGATAAAGCGCTTCCTGAAGATCAATTAGTGATGAATGAATGAATAAAGCTTTATAATCAACACAGTATTTTGTTACTTAACTCAGCCTTATACAGGGCTGGGCAATAAGCTATCAGTGATATGATCTCAATATCGCAGTGAATTACAGAAATTGTGACAATATGGTTCTCAAGAGTATTGGAAGTACTTTTAAAAACTGTGCTCTAACAACTATAGCAGATTGATATCACTATTTCTTCATTAAACTATTGATTCGTTTAGATGTTAACCATAAATACCCTGGCACTTTGTTAGCAAACATAAAGTCTGTGTATATTTAATTTGTGTTCTAGCATCATCATATGATATTTTCAGCCTTATAGCTATGATATAAAACTGTAAAGGAACAGAACTGTTGGTTAAATCAGCAACAAATATAATAAAAGCAAGTGAAAATTTCAATGCGAAAAGAAGACATAAGAAATGATAAGGAAATAGTAAATAAACTGCAACAGATCTATGAAAGAAATAACAGATAAACAATTAAAATCTGAATGTATGCAGCTGTAGAGGTCTTGATTCTGGATTAAACAGTTGTTACAGTATCTGAATTTTAAACACTGATTGGTGCGTGTTGCATAATTGAGGGCTCCGCAGGCACTTTTCTTTCCTCGTGCTGTGGATATTCAGTAAAGCGTGGAACAGTAGTGATTACAGCAGGTCTCCTGTGGTCATGTTGTTAAAGAAAGCCTTCAGTAGCTGCTGTAACCTGCTGCGAGGTTTTATGACGCTCTCTGTTCACGTGTATCCGCTCGGCTTTAATGACATCTTAAATGCACATGAAAGGCGTTTTTGCTGGCTAAGCAGCATGTACTCTTTTTACTCGGACATCAAAAGGGTGTTGGGGCCCCAGAGAGACTGCAGGTAATACAGTACGAGAGAGCAGGTCTGCTTCTACCCAGCATGCACCTGGGTGTTATGTGGCATTATGAAACGGATGAATGGAAGAATGTTGTGTAGAAATTATGTGCCATAGTTTGGATTCAGGAGTCAGTTCAGTCACGCTGCTTATTCAGTTCTCAGTCTTATTCATTCATTCATTCATTCATTCATTCATTCATTCACTTAACTGCTCACTCAATCAGTCACATTCACATGTTCACTCAGTCCCTCTGTCACCCATTCACTCACTCATTCACTCATTCACATATTGACTCACTTATTTACTCATTCATATATTCACTTACTCATTCTCTCTCAATCACTAATTCACATATTCACTCACTCACTCACTTACTCACTCACTCACTCTCTCACTAACAAATTCATTCATTCACTCACTCTCTCACTAACAAATTCACATATTCATTCACTCACGCACTCTCACTAACAAATTCACATATTCATTCACTCATTCACTCACTCACTCACTAACATATTCACATATTCACTCACTCACTAACATATTCACTCACTCACTCACTAACATTCACATATTCACTCACTCTCACTAACAAATTCACATATTCATTCACTCATTCACTCACTCACTCACCAACATATTCACATATTCACGCACTCTCACTAACAAATTCATATATTCATTCACTCACTCTCTCACTAACAAATTCACATATTCATTCACTCACTCTCTCACTAACAAATTCACATATTCACTCACCCATTCACTCACTCAATCACTAACATATTCACTCACTCACTCACTAACATATTCACATATTCACTCACCCATTCACTCACTCAATCACTAACATATTCACTCACTCACTCACTAACATATTCACATATTCACTCACCCATTCACTCACTCAATCACTAACATATTCACTCACTCACTCACTAACATATTCACATATTCACTCACTTACTCTAACATATTCACATATTCACTCACTCACTCACTCACTCACTAACAAATTCACATATTCACTCACTCACTAACAAATTCACATATTCACTCACTCACTCTCACTAACAAATTCACATATTCACTCACTCACTCTCTCACTCACTCACTCACTCACTCAATAACAAATTCACCCACTCATGCACTCACTAACTCAGAAAAAGATTTGAGGACACTGGACAATCATGTAGCTCACTAATAATGGCAAGGAAGTATAAATGTATGATTCATGTATGAAGTATAAAGTACGTGTCCTAAACCACACGGCTTTAAATCACGGTTTTGAAGTTGCTTTTAAATATCACGAGTCCCTTTAATCTGTACATATTTCTTCTTTTTGCTATTAGATTGTTGCTTGTGTGTGTGTGTTGCATGTGTATGGTATCTCTGGCTCGGCCATGTCCGGCGTTGAACCGTGTGATTTCATGAGAGCACTGAATATTTTCCATTATGAATATGGACTGTAAAAATGGCTGACTGCCAAAATGCTGCATTTAGATCTAAATCAGGTGTGGGTTTGGACCCGTGTCCCACCCGTTGTTTGTGCTGTCCATAGAGACAACGAGTTTCAGCCTTCTGCCTACAGTATGGTCGTTTTCTCTGTTCTGCTGTGCAGGACATGTTTCTGATTTGGAGGAAGAAACACTTTATTAAAAGGAAACGCTCTCATAAGGTGCCCTCAGGGCAAGGTTGTACGTGTGTGTGTCTGTGTATGTGTGTGTGTGTGCGCACACTGCAGAAGTCCTTTACATTTACACACAGCAAACAGTAATGCAGCTGCAAATCACAGGTTTGTATTAAAGCGCTCATTCTAATACGTTATCGTTTCTATAGTAACCGCTCAATTACAGGGACTTGTACAGATGGAAGGAGTCTCCAGTGTCAGTGCTTTGTAATAGTCAGAGGTAAAGCTGTAATTTTAAGTTTTCTGTCATCTTCAGTGTCAGGACAGAGGACTTTACGCTTTTCAGTTTCTTGGTAAGAGGACAAGCTGCGTTTTTTTTTTTTTTTTGTCCTATTAACTTCAAGAGAGAGAAAAAAGAGAGTAACGTAAGTGAGAACTTGTTTCGTGGATAAAAAGTATGACGGCACTTTTTTTAATAAATAAAAAATTGTAATTGTTGGCAAAAGTACTGTGTTATGAGGAATAAAACACTTCAGAGGAAAGAAGAAAAAATCAACTGTTGGTGATTATTTTCCCTAAATGGCATGCCAACAAGTGTTTTATTTCTTACATAAGACACGGCTGATCAAACCCACACAGACTGGCACTCGAAGCGATCCATCTTTCCAAGCTGGTAAATGTAAGCAGAATGGTATGAACTTAAATACCCATAACACCAGTGGATGTCGTTGCGGCTTGTTAAACGAACACAACATGATTGTATTTAAACTAGTCGCGGTTTCTGAGCCAGGTGTGTTAATGAGGGAACTGTGCTGCTTTCATACAGGACTCCTCGATTATGGGTTGGGAAAAGTCGACATAAGCCCTGTCATTAAACTGCCACAGGCCAGGAGTACAGCATGCATGCTTTAGTGTTGAGACAGGAAGTGTTTCTATGTGTGGAAGTGTGTGTACATGTCTCTTTAAGTATGTCTTTAAATAGCAGGGCTGTCAGGGAAAAAAATCACTCTTCAGAGTGGGGCTCCTAAAACTTTTTATTTTATTTATTTATTTATTTTTACTTTTTCAGGTCCTATTACACATGGCGTACCTCAAGGTTCTACTTTAGGCCTGAATTAATTTTATTTTATTTTTTGAGATGACCAGATTTTAGTATCTGTTTTTAATGACAAATTATGAACGGCAAAAAATGAGAATAAGACAGATGACATATTTGGTTCCTCCAAGTACACATAAAGCATTGCTGTTTCTCTCTCTCCGAAACTCTTGATGTTATTTTTATCTTATCTGTTAAATCTGACAAAAAAAAATCTATTGTGAAAAGTTTTTTTTTAAACAAGTAGAACTCAACATTAACAGGGATTTCTCCAGAAGCTTAATCCTTCTTATTTCAAATTTTATGCCTGAAATACCATTAAAATATACTGCAAACAGGAATGAAGCTATTGAAGAAAAACTTTTTCCGAAATCTAATCAGTTCATCTGCTGCTTACAATGATAATGCCATATAAATCCTACACATATTCAAACACTTGTTCTTAAGATATCACATTAATGAGAATCCTGAACAATGCACAGACAACCTAAAAAAAACACCTAGTGGTGGAGGCATAAAAAAAGCCTATTCCTGCGTGAAGATGAGGAGAATGGAAGATTTTTATATGCTTTTCTAAATGGTTAAAGAAGTCCAGTTAAATTTCAATGATAAGGAAATATTCCTGTGAGTAAATAAGTTAAAAAAAACACTCTGAAACACCTTCTGTGCTTTGTATGATACAAACTCATAGTGTAGTGCTAGTGTAGGCTCATTAATATTCAAATGTCTGTGTGTTTGTTGGACGGGTTTGCTGAACGAAACAGAGCAGTCAAGCAGCGGGCACAGAGAAAGAGAGAGAGAGAGAGAGAGAGAGAGAGAGAGAGAGATGAGAAACCTTTTCTGCCCTGCAAAAGAATGCTGGGAATTAGATGAAAGAATAGCCCCAGGAGTGGAAGGTGGTACAGTTATAAAGGGTCACCACAAGCCACATTCCATCAAACCATGGCAATCAGGCTTAGCAAACCACGTTCTGTCACTGGACAAATAATTAGACATGGACTGCACTCTGTTCTCTGATTGGACCCAGCACTCAGACTGTGAGCTGTGATTTGCTTAGACAAGCAATCTTTTTTTTTTTTTTTTTTTTTTTTTTATGAGACACTATGTTGTTGCGTGCTGATTATAAGCAGTCATGTGCTAAGGAAAGTTCTAGCTTCATTGTGTGAGGTGGAGGAGAGATGGAGGTCTGATTCAGGACAGTGAGAGAGAGAAGAGAGAAAAAAGACGAGTCTTGAGACAGACATGCTAACGGGGTTGGATATTTAGCAATGTTTGCTTTTCGTGTTTAGTAGACAGAAGAAACGCATGGGAGAAGCTTGATGCAGTCTGCGAGACAAGACCAAGATTCATGAGACAGTGACAGAGATCAGACTGAGCTTCAGGAGCAAGAGAGAGAGATCAGACTGAGCTTCAGGAGAGAGAGAGATCAGACTGAGCATCAAAATATGTAGAGATTAGTTTGAGCTGTGAGATAGTAAGTGAGATCATCATCAGAAAGTTTCAGCAGAGAGACATCAGACTGAGTATTAGGAGAGAGAGAGAGATCATAGTGAGTTTTACAAGAGAGCGAGATCAGACTAAGCTTCAGGAGAGAGTGAGATCAGACTAAGCTATGGAGAGTTCAGGCTGAGCTATGAGATAGAAAGAGATATCAGACTGAGCTTCAGTAGAGAGAGATCAGATTGAGCAACAACATATGGAGAGATCAGATTTAGCTATGAGAGAGAGAGATCAGATTGAGCATTAGCCAAGAGATCAGACTGAGCTTTGGGAGAGAGGTCAGACTAACAATCAAAATTGTTTAGATTCATCTATGAGAGAAAGAGAGATCAGACTGAGTTTCACTAGAGAGGGAGATCAGACTGTGGAGTGATTAGGTTGAGCTATGGGATAGAAAGAGAGATTATACTTAGTTTTAGTAGAGAGAGATCAGATTGAGCCGAGAGAGAGAGAGAGAGATCTGACTAAGCTTCAAGGAGCAAAAGATCAGAATGACCCTCAGTAGAGAGAAATCAAACTGAGCATCAAAATATACATGTAGAGATTCGATTGAGCTATATGTTAGAAAGAGAGATCAGACTGAGCTTCAGGAGAGAGATCGGACTGAGCTTCAGGAAAAAGAGAGATCAGTTTAAGCTATGACAGAAAGAGAGATCAGACTGAACTTCAGGAGAGAGATAAAAGGGTTGATGAGAATGGGGTCTTTCAAATTTTTCAGTTTGTGGGCTCACTGTGAATTATACCATATGTAGAGACTTTTCTGTGTGTGTGTGTGTGTGTGTGTGTCAGAGCTAATAAACTTGAATCCCTTCAGGATGAGTGTAAATCAGATCCACACTGCATCACGATTCATTTATTACCAATAACACGCTTGTGCATGAGGAGTTGGATTCTGACACGTCCGATCTGCGTGTGAGATTTATGAGGAACACGTGTTTCAGTGAGAGTTGTACCGCTGTAGGGAGTCATGACGCTGCTCGAGCTCCTCTAAACCTGCAGCGTGCAGGTGTTTCACCTGGAGCTCATCGTGCCTTCGGTGGAATGAAGGGAATTCTGGGTGATTTGGTGTGTGTGTGTGTGTGTGTGTGTGCAGGGGCATGCTGGGTATTCCTGCGGAACAAAAACAGCTCAGCCAAAAGGCGAAATGAAAGCTTAAATTGGATTTAAAGGGTCAAGATAAGAAGCATTTTACAGCATGTGGGAAAGTGCATGCACCGTTGTTTCATTTCAGGGAATTCTTACTGCACACTAAAGTTACTTTTTATTAACATTTTAATCTTAATCTTGGTCCAGCTTAACCTTGTTTATGTTGGTTATCCTCAACCCTTCATTGACTAGCAGTCCAATTAGCACTTCTTCTGCTAGCAGTGTAATAAGCTAGCAATCTAGCACCTAATTAGCTAAGCAGCTAATCATCAGACTTCGGCTAACATTAATCATATCAGCAATCATTTGCTTACGCTTCTGTATAGCGGCTAATTTTAAAAACAGCTCACAAATAATTTAATCGTGATCAGAAAGGAAAAAAAATGTGATCAGAAGTAAAATAGGAGTAATTATGTACCTCTGCTTTATAGCTAAATTGTAGTAAATAAAAATTACTTACGTTTGTTTGAAACCACTAGAGAAGGAAATGCATTTAGCAGCATATAATTTTTTGTTGTTGTTTTTTAACTCGTGCTTTAATGCTGCATTCGACTTAACCCAGAAGCCGGAACTCAAATTACGTGGTTTTCGACCTCAGTGCGTTCAAGCTACAAGTGGGAAAAATGTCTTTTGTTAGCAACAAGCTAGCCGGGTAACTGTGATGAGTGACGTATAGTTTTTTGTTTATTACTTTGTTTACTGATGATGCTGTGAGCAGCCATTTTGATATGACATCACTTGCTGAACTCGGAGTCGAGGAGACCGTCCAGACTTTCCAAGCAGGAATTTGGAGGTCAGAAAATTGGAGTTGCAAGCTTTAGTCGAACACAGCATTAGTTTCTTCTGGCTAGCGCAAACCATTTGCTCTGTTTTGAATCTGAGAAAATCTAAATGATAATGATCAATTGTGAAGGAGTCAGCGCTTTGAAACAGCTCATTTAAGGTGAACTTTGATAGCCGATTCCCATATATGAGCCTCTTTTGGAGCCTTTTGAGAGTAATTTAATCAAAATACTTCTGTGGAAATCTCAACATCTTGAGTTGCTTGGTAGTGTGGATAAATGGAAATGACTTTTCTTAATGAAGCACAGACACAACAGCACAATAACATGAATGCAGGAATGCTTACTGTATTTATCAAAGCATGTTCATAGTATGTTGCTGATTTAACAATTATTTAAATAGATTTTACATTTACATTTATGGCATTTGGCAGACGCCCTTATCCAGAGTAACTTACATTTATTTCATTTTTACACAACTGAGCAGTTGAGGGTTAAGGGCCTTGCTCAGGGGCCCAGCAGTGATAGCTTGGTGGTGCTGGGGATTGAACTCCTGATCTTCCGATCAGTAGTCCAAGGTCTTAACCACTGAGCTACCACTAAATTAATAAACATAAAATTAATTGCAAAGTAATTTTATCCTGTTAATTAGAAAATGTCATGAAGTATGATATTTAAGCCATAGTTAGGCAAAGATGAATGATCTCTGATCAAAACATCACAAACTCACAAAATCGTCAGTGAGCCGTTTGGGAGTCAAAAGAGTCGACTCTTATGGGTGAGCTGAGTCACGTGATCTGACTTACTGAACAGAGCCAGAGTTTTCATCACTACTGTAAACACAAGCGCACAATGTGAAAATCGATAACTATAAATAACATCACATCCTCTGATGAACAGATTTCTGATTGGTCCGTTTTTCAAAGATGGTGCACGCCAGTAAATTTGTGGTTTTACATTTTAATGGACACCAAAATGGTATAAATACATCAAAATACATTATTGTGTTATTATAATTATTATTAACTTCATCATTCTATAAGCAAGCTCTTTCCCTTTAAAAACAGGTATATGGTGTGAAAGCACATCTTGTGTGTGTGTGTGTGTGTGTGTGTGAGAGAGAGAGCGAGATAAAGAGAGAGAGAGAGAGAGAGACAACGATATCATATCTACATCTGTTTTTGGTATACATGTGGTAGTTTGTGTGAGCATGCTTCTGTTGTCTGTGTGTGTGTGTGTGTGTGTGTGTTTGAATGATGGCCCAGCTGTTGCTGGACTTCTTCCTCATGCCATGTGTATAAGATCATACGTGTACATTTTTGAGTATGCACGTGGGTGTGTTTTATGTGATCTGCAGTGTGTGTTACTGTGTGTGAGACCATTGTGTTTTCCACTGCGTGTGTGTGTGTGTGTGTGTGAGTGTGTGGCGCCTCTCCGCTTTCCTCTCCCCTCTGTTCTACTTCACTGCTTTCCACAGGGCACAGAAATCTGGACCGACCCAGAATCATTGTCAGTTTATTCATTTAAGCAGAAGCAGAACCGAGATCTGCTCCAGCGCTGATGGTCCCTCGGCTGCGCTCTTAAAGCCCAGAGAAGGCAGCCAGCTCCCCGAGAGCCCGTAAACAAGACAGGATGGTCTGTTTTCTGATTCAGGCCAGAGATCAAGGTGAACGATTATAG
The DNA here is from genome assembly GCA_022758105.1 of Pangasianodon gigas. NCBI lineage: Eukaryota > Metazoa > Chordata > Actinopteri > Siluriformes > Pangasiidae > Pangasianodon > Pangasianodon gigas. The sequence goes on along the minus strand of CM040461.1, from coordinate 2,344,496 downwards.
CTTTAGCACAGCATAGTTATACGCCGTGTCTCAAATACACACCGTATGAAAAAACTAGAACATGAATACACAGAGCTTACTTTTGTACTTACGGGAAATGATGTTTCAAGATGTAAACAACAGGGGCACATTACCTGACATTAGCTCACTAACCTAACCCACAGTATTATTGTTATTTTTCATTTTTAATGTTCAGATCATCAACAGTTTTGAGACGGAGACAGAAGCAGCGCTGTAGATGAACTCAAAAAACATTCTCCCCTTAAACGCTTGAAGTATTCCTACACATACATATACTGCATATTAAAGTACATTAACGAAGAACTAAATACGAATACATTATTCAAATAATTCAGAATAAACAGATGATGTGTTCTAGGTGGATACAGATATGATTTTTTTTAGAAATCTTAGTTCACTGGGCATCTGGTTGAGACTAAAGGTGAGCGTCGAGACTGGGATCCTGCGGGACGCAAGAAAAAAGTTGCATTAGCAGGAGGTTTTTACCTTTGCTACGTTCAATTTAACTCAGAAGTGGAAAGTAGGAAGGAAATTGGAATTATGTTCTTTTCGAGCTCCGTGCGTTTGTGCTACAAACACGGTCTCCTCCATGTTTAGCCAGCTATCTGTGATGAGTTCCTCACGTCAGCATGTGAACTCAGGGTTGAGGAGACCTTCCTGACTTTCCGAGTAGGAATTCCGAGTTTTCTTTTGGTTTCTAGGAAATTCTGAGTTACGAGTTTTAGTCCAACGCAGCATTTCATGCTCGTGAATGTGAGCGAGCAGTCAGATATGAAGCTTGTGAGATAAAAAGAAAGACCATGTTCATTAACATGCCCCCATGTAAACCGTAACCCGAGGTCAGGATTGAACTGGGAACCTTGGAGCTGTGAGGCAGCATCGCTACCTACAACTGCTGCCTATATATTTATATATAAAACAAAATATATTTAAGTTGGGTATTAATTCTGCACATGGTAAGGCCACTGATTTCACTCTAGAGCTTGATGGCTGTTCTACACAACCAGAAGCTACTGTGAAGGACTTTGGTATAACCCTTGATTCTGGTCAAACATGTCCTCACCCTACATGTGTCATGACTTCCTCCTCTCAGTGTGTTTTCCAACACGACGAGCGAGCGCTGTTCTAATGTTTTGTTTAGATTTCCCTCCATGTGCATTCTCTCTTACATTCACGTACCTTTGTTTTGATCTGAGTTGTCTCCACGCCTGTCCTGTCATTGGTGTGTTTCCTGATTGTGTCCATATGTTCTGTGTTAAATCCTTGATTAGACTGATTTTATACACCCTGTTGTGTTGCGAAGTCTTGTCACAATGTTAACGTGCGTTTCCGAGCCTTGTTTTCCTGTTTGCCCTAATTCCTTGGTTTTGTATTTTTAGTTACTCTTCCTCATTTTGACCTGTGCCTATTTTTGTGATTCTGGTTATGGATTATTCTAGTCTGTTTTCCATCTGTCTATGCTTTGACCCCAGCCTGGAAATATGGCCATGATTACTGGATTTCCCTTAATAAAACAGACTCACACACTTGCATCCTGTCTCTGGTACACGCATGTTACAACGTGACGCTGAAAATAAAATCTCAGAACTCAGTACCCCAGCCTTATTCAAACTACCTTAGCTACCTACAAGTTCTGCACTGACTATGAAGTCTTGCTTACGAAGTTTAAAGTCAGAAATGGTTTGTCTTTGCTCAGGAGTGGCCCCGTTTTCTTTGCTAATGTGCACCTCCTAGCTAGCCCTCTCTTTTCATGTAACAGCTAGCAACCGAGGAGGGTGAGGATTAGTACATTATCTCCTTTGAGACCTGTGACGCCATGGCATTTTTTTTGGCTGCTCAGGCTACGTCGAGATTGTGGCCATTTTGCTTTCTTGGGCATCATCAGGATTCAAACTTTTCTATTGCACCACTTGGGAGCACAAGTGTGTTTTTAATTTGCTAAAATACACACACATACACACACACACACAATGTTTGACAGAATCATCGTTCAGCTAAAGCGCCAGGATAAACTAAGTACTTTTCCACAGTTTCCAGTTTCTCCAATGCAGTCACAGTGAGATGTGTAATGTTCACACTGATGCTGATGACGTTTATGTCTGGACTGACTCTGCCAGTTTGTGTGTTGTGTTGTGAGTGTGCATCTGTCTGCTGATGAGACAGTGTGTGTCTTTGTGACTAAGTGTTTGGCAGTGATTGTGTGTGTGTGTGTATATGAAGTTTAGAGATGCTAATTGTTTACACTATGCCAGATTGTCTCATCAGTGATTTAGTGCAGATGCTTTCTTAACCATCTACATGCTCTTTTGTCCTAAAAATCTTCAGTAAGTCCCATTGAAGGAGGCGTGGCCTCTGTATCTGTCACTCATATTTTAAGATTAACATTTTAAGATTTTAAGATAGAGAGAAGTGTGTATATCACACACAACAGATTATCAACCCAATAACATACAAATGGCTTATTTTGCACAACTCCTGTGTTACTGAGCAGAGGATTAGCTACAAATATGAGGATATATTAGCTAACTATCAGCTAGTCGTCTACACCTGCTTGCTAAGGAGGTAATGTTAGCTATCTACCATCTACACCAGGGGCGTCAAAAGGAAAAAGAGGGAATTAAGAAAAAGAGGGCTAACAGAAACTATTAACATGTATGCCCTCTTAGATAATAACATTTACAGTGGATATAAAAAGTCTACACACCCCTGTTATAATGGCTTAAAAAAATGAAACCAGGATAAATCATGTCAGAACTTTTTCCAGAACTTTTTTGTGAAATTACAACGTATGAAAATTAAGTGAAAAACAATCTGAAACATTTTAGGGAAAAATAGGAAAAATAAAAAACTTACAACAACCTGGTTGTATAAGTGTGCACACCCCTAAACTAATACATTATTGAAGCATCTTTTGATTATATTACACCACTCGGTGTGTAGACTTTTTATATCCACTGTATTACACTGATTATAATAAAAGTCATTTTAATGCATTCCTTTGTTTAATCACATTTTATAGGATACCAGGTGCTGTGAGGAGAATCAGGATTAGCCAATTGGGATGATGCAGTTTCAGTTAGCTTGCTGGAGTTTACTGCAAAAGAAAAGTAGATAGGATTTATAATATAAGGTGTCACTTTCCCCTTTTATTAACATATCATTTTAATCTTTTTCAGTCAAAAGTTATTCTGTCATAAAGGTATTTTATGTCAGTGATATTAATATGGAAAGATTGTTTGATGGTACATTGTGTCTTAAATGATTAAATAACTATTTGGTGTCATCAGCGCTCCTACTGCTGTCTGACGTCCATGTGAAGTGCACGAGTGCGAAACACTTAACATCTTTAATTGTACAGATCATGAAAACAATCATAATTTTATTTTGTACATTTCCCACCAAAATTAGTATCTGGTTGCGCCACGACACACGACGTGCTTCTGAGTCAATTCTAGCTGCGAGTGTGACTTACATCAAGCGCAGCACACAGCCCACATTCAGACCATAGTCAAGCTAGCTGTGGTAGAAACCAGAGTGCACATATACATGGCGGTTTACGGTAATTAAACTTAAGCACTGTAATGTGTTTGTGCACGCTGTACAATTGTGGTTGCTATGCTCTGGATCTGCTGTGAATTCTGGGTAGTGTGAAAATGTTGAGCAGTAGTGTAATCCCACTGCGGGCCGTTTCACTATTATTTTTTAAGTTCACACATGAAATGAGGCAGGCCGGATTTGGCCCACAGGCCTTGTGTTTGACACATGTGATCATCACCTTCTTGCTAATGTAAGGTAATGTTAGCTAGCTACCATCTACACTTGCATGCTAATGTGAGGTCATTTTAGCTAGCTACCAGCTAGTCATCTCCACCTGTCAGCTATTGTTAGGTAATTTTAGTTATGTAACAAGCTAAATATATTTTAATCTATATTCTGATAAATTTTGAGCACTGTTAAAAGTTATTAGATTTTATTTTAGAGCTTTTACCTGTTGACCATAGTTCTAGCTAGTGCTACGATTAGTAAAAAAAAAGTACTTTACATGCGTTTTGTGAGGTAACTTAATTTAAAACAAGAATGAAACAAATCTGGTGTATAGTAACTTCATATGACTTCTCCGAAATTTCTAAAGACAGTGTGTGTTATGGTGTACATGTTTCTGAATGACAAGCAATGGAATAGCAAGTGGTGTGTGTGTGTGTGTGTGTGTGTGTTTTGTGAGCCGAGCTCGGTAGCGCTATGTTGACTGAGAGTGGTATTTAGAAATTTGCAAATTTTATGAGTCCCCACAGCCCCTCTACCCAAAGAGAGCCACGTCAGCACACACACACACACACACACACACAAGAATGGGCCCAATGGCACCAGCCCCTCATTACCGAGCATCTCCACAGGACAGATCGTTCGTCACTTCCCTATCAGTCTCTGACATTTACTGCACAGTAAACACGGAGGCCGGTCACGTTCCAATCTTCCCTAAAAAACAAGGGAACCTTTATGTGATTGAAACCAGGCCAAATGAGTTAGTTACTCTACCAGTGCACAGGTACAGCTCTTCTGCTATCACTTTATGCTGTCACCAATATTTAGCGCTCTCCTCCAACCCTGAGGGTGAACTTTGACCTGTCATGTGAGTGAGGGGTGGTATGCATGTGTGTGTGTGTGTGTGTTGAGGTGTAGTGAGAGGTGTGTGTATGTGTGTATGCGTCATGTGGTGTCCAGATGTGGAGAAGGGAAGAGTGCTTCAGGGTGCTTGATAATGAGGCTACAGTAAACTTCAGAGAGAAGGAGAGAGTTCCAGCCTCTCAGCAGGCGCTTTCTCTCCTCAAGTCTGGTTCCGCCAAACGTGAAACTAATGCTAATAAGTGTGCTAATAAATATAAACACACACTCTCGCTCGCTTAGTTTTGCACGCACACACACGTAGACACAGAATTAAAAGCTTATATCTAGTCAGCAGAGAGATTGTGTAAAGCGGCGATCACACTAGATTTTTCAGTGCCATTGACTTCCATTCATACGCATGCGAATGCTGGAGACCAGAAACGCAAGCTAAATGCGAAGAAGTTTCACATTTCGCTGCGTTCCAAAGTTCAAGTTTTGTGAACTCTGACCTGCGAATTCGTGAAGACGTGTGACCAATAGGAGTTCGACACGTCACGGCATGACCTCTTCAGAAAAATCCAAGATGGAGGAAGCACTGATTACAGCATTTTCGCAGCATCCAGTTTTATACAACACAGCTTTAAAGGAATATAAAATCAACATCAAAAAGAGAAGCACGTCGGAATCCATGATGTGTGGATAAAAAAACCCCAACGCCTTGGCACGTGATGTCATATCCGGTTGCCGCCCATATTCACAGCGGTCTCTGAAGAAATTTGCCATGCTGAAAGTCTAGTGTGTCCGCCACTTTAGTGTATACCTGGTGCTAGTTTGTTTAAAAAAATAGAAGGACATCCTGAAAAAAAAATATCGATCTCAGATTTTGTCCTTTAATCCTAAACTAGGGGCCACAAGGGGGCGTCATGGAGGTGCACCCGGTTTGTTTCACATTTGCATATATAGCTAATAGGTTAGCATCAGTTATCTAAAAAAAACCTATCTGTCTCAATACCATTTGTGTTTTATAGTAGTTATACAAAATGGTAATTTAGTTTGTATTAATTAGAATTATTTGCTTTCAGTGTGCAAAGGCGAACCAGAACACACTCACTGTTCAAGTCAAATGTCTTCTTAGCTGTGATTTGATTCCGTGTGTTAGCATATTTCCTTCTGAAAGTCATGTTTCAAAAACAGAATCATGTTCTCGCTCTATTTGAGGAAGTGACATAAAACACAGACATAAAAGCTCCATAACTCCGCCCTCTTCAAAACAAACAAACGGAAGCCATTTTTTTTCTCCATGAAGCGATGCTTGGAAAAGAGAAAAGCCGAAAATACACAAATGAACCATGTTTACAGCTAGCAAGCTACTACTGTAGAGCAAGACACGCCTCCAGGGGCGGGACATATATGTTCTAGAGAGCGTTAAATTGGACAATCATGATGTTTTGCCTTCATAACAACATAATTCTACATAACAGTCATTCAGAACAGTTTGTTTTGGATGAAAACATGACAAACTAAATAAAACATAAAGCATAATATGACAAAATAAAACATAAAGGATAATTTCTCTATTTTTTTATTTATTTATTGTTTCAGATATGCAGTAGTATCGTTTTGGCGTCCATTACACTAAGGGACAGCTACAAAAAGCTCTGAAACACACATTTTGGTTTTGTGAAAACTAGGTTGCTAGGCAACAGGGGAAATATGGCCACAGAGCATTGGCTGACCAAGGCTAACTGCGGTTAAGTCTTTTTATACACGTGATGTAAAGATACAGTGGCAGTGTAAACATAACACAATCGTCCAAGACATCAACATTTTCCTCAGATGTGTTGGTAAATTACTAAGATTGCATTGTATTTACACTTTAACCGCTAACTGATTTCTCAATATATTTTCCGCCATTTTGAGGAACATCAGACTGGAGAACTGGTGCGCTGGCTGGCGGAAGTTGTGAATATCACTACAGTGAGTTTATTCACGTGGAATCTTCTCATAAACATGGTGAACACATGTAATGAGGGTTATAACGGTCCTTTACGTGTTAGCTACATAACCCTCGTAGCCTTAGCCTTCAGTAGAAAATTTAGGCTAATTGATAATGTTTGGTGTAAAGGAGAAAACTATAATGATTTAATTTCTGACTCATTTATCTGTTCTATCTGGGGTTTTTTTCATCCTGAGTTTTTTCACTGAAAAACCGTTTATTTTCAGTGGAAAATTTTTTGAAATTAGCGCAAAAAGTGTTGTGACAATTTTTTCCAAATACCAACCTACACAGCGATACTCAGGGATTCGGATGATGTAACCATTAAAGAATTAGGTTTTGGAGCACAGGGCATCATTTAGACAGTTTGTGGCCTGCTGGAAAACATTAGCAGTAAACTGTGCATGTGTGTGTGTTTGTGTAATTCAGTAAGATTTCCACTCCAATTAAACCCACATTTTATTTAGGAACAGTCTCTCTCTCTCTCTCTCTCTCTCTCTCTCTGTTTCTTTCTATTTATCTCTGTCTCGCTGTGTGTGTGTGTCTGTGTTTATGTGTGTACCCCCTCTTTTTTCCACGTGCAGGCACACACACACACACACACACAGATCACCACTTACACACACTGGTTATTATTTTCAGCTGGGAAAACGTGTGTGTGTGGAGGAGAATCTCCACCCATAATGTGTATTACAGGTGTTTCTAAACCAGCGATAAACACGCAGACCGCTTATCAAGCCTGATACCATCTGACTCGCTCTCTCATAAACACACACACACGCACACACACACACACACATACACTGGCACTGGTCACTGTGCAGCTGGACTCTAATCGTTGTCTGGATAAGCAGTCAAGACGAGACCTGAGTGTGTGAGCCTTTATTTGATTGTGTGTATGTGTGTGTTTGAGATTTGAATAGCAGTTGAGGAGTGTGTTATTTGATTGCGCAGTGTGTGTAATGGAGTGTGTATACACTGTTATCTGCTGTCTGACAGGACTTGCTTGTTTGTCAGGCGCCCCAACCTGCAGCCGGTTATTGCAGGTAATGTGATGTTTGTGGTTCTACAAGTGTGTGGGTGTGTGTGTGTGTGTGTGTGTGTGTGTGTGTGCACATGCATGCACATTTGTACATTTGGAATATCTCAGAAAACGTGTATATGTAAGAGAGACCAAGCTGAAAAAAAAAGCATATTTCACCGTTGAGGGTTTCCTTGTGTGTGTGATGTGTGTGAGTGAGAGTGTTTGATGGTGTGTGAGTGAGAGTGTGAATGAGAGTGTGTGTGTGTGATGTGTGTGAGTGAGAGTGTGTGAGTGAGAGTGTGTGTGACGTTGTGTGAGTGTGTGTGACGGTGTGTGAGTGAGAGTGTGTGAGTGAGTGTGTGTGAGTATATAAGAGCGTAGGATACGAGTGCATTTCCACATCCCAATTAGAAAAAAAGACGTATATTTGGAGTTCCAGGTGTAACACTGTTCTGTTTGTGGAGGCCATACATATCACACACACACACACATACACACACACACACACACAGTTTTTCTTTATGAGGACCTTCCACTAATATAATGATTAATGGAGCTAATTAATGCTATGCTTACACCTAAATTGAACCTTAACACTCTAATATAAATTTTGTACACTTTTAAAAATATATAATTTTTAGTTATAATTTTTTATAATTTTTCAAATGAAAGCAGCTTTTGCAAACTTTTGTAGCCAGGGACCTTTGTGACTACAAAATAAATTTAACTGACCGCCTCAGAATGGATATTTTTTATGAACATTACTCAAACGATATTTTTTGGAAAGTCATAGAACTTTCCACCAGTAGAATACAGTAGGTTTGTGTTGTCTTTGGTGCTTGGACCCCTAAAAATAATAGCTTTGATAATGTGGGTTGTGATTTGCGCCACAGTAACAAAATTAAAAAAGTCACAGACCCCTGGCTGTGCTTTCCGGACCTCTGGAAGTAGCTGGACTTCACTTTGAAAACCACTGGTCTACACACTGCTGAAAAAAAAAAAAAAAAAAATCTTGGAAGTGTGAAATACACACAAGGTGATTTTAATTAGGCAGCTACGTAACCTGGCTCTGAATACGAGGAACTTTCCTCAAATAGCTAATGATGTAATTTTTGAGCTCTGAATACAGCCTATGATTTGGTGTCCCTCTGTGCAGGCATCAGACGCAATTAGGGGGTGTGGCCTAAAGTTTGAAAGTGGAAGTTTGAACGTGAAATCGTATGTCCTTTACTTGCTAGCTGTGTAGCCTTGTAGCTTCAGTGCAAAACTACAGAAGCAAACTTTCGTGAACTTTTAGGTTCAGTCTGATTTGGTGGCTTTTTTTTAATCTAGAGACCACAGACCCATTTTACCAAAAAAAAAAATGCTTTAAATAATTTCCAAACTCTTAAGATCAAACCCCAGAATATTATTTGTTTATTCGTTTGTTTGTTTATTCGTTTATTCGCCGATTTACACTCTGTTCTTTTTTCATGTCAGTTTACACTCTGGAACTTTCCACTGCAGCCGTCTCTCTCGCTCGCTGAGGACACCGAGTCACTAGGACAGAGTGTGTGTCTGTGTAAGAGAGACAGGAGATGAGCTTTGTGGAGATGCTGGAAAAACACAGACAGACACAGACACGCACACACACACACACACACACACAGACTGAGACGCTCCTTCTTGTTAATATAAGCTAAAAATTCCTAGCTTGTTGTGCTAATCTGGGGTACAGGGCTGGTAAATGTTGTGTTGACACAGCTTGGAGGTTTCCAAAAAAAGGGAAAAAACAGGAACACACACACACACACACACACACACACACACACTGCAAATTGCAAGTCTGGGTTTATATAATTCTAGGATATGAGTTAGGATTATATTACATTAAACCCTATGATTGCATTGGATTAGGACTGGTCTTATGGTGACATTTGGACTACGTTTTATTAGGACTAGGCTTAGGAATACATTAGGACTGCATTAGTGCTACATTAGGATTACATTAGGATTACATTAGGACTACATTAGGATTGCAGTAGGATTACATTAGGACTACATTAGGACTACATTAGGATTACATTAGGACTACATTAGGATTGCAGTAGGATTACATTAGGACTACATTAGGACTACATTAGGATTACATTAGGATTACAATACATTAAGACTAGGCTAAGGACTACATTAGGGCTACATTAGGATTGCAGTAAGATTAAATTAGGACTACATTAGGATTATATTAGGACTACATTAGGGCTACATTAAGCCTATATTAGGACTAAATTAGGATTACATTAGGACTACATTAGGACTACATAAGGGTTAAGTTGCAGAATAAACTATGAATAAACAAACAAGCAAATGACATTTTATAGAATCCTAAGGAATGTGACCTGGTGTATTCTTACTGGAATAAAATGTACATTAATTAATTAATCAGTGGTGGAGCTATGAGAGGGTGTGATCATTAACGACAGTAAAAACAAAATAGTATCTATCCTTTAGATGCTTTAAATACAGCAGTTTGTGTTGAAGTGTGTGTGTGTGTGTGTGTGTATTGGTGTAATTGGTGTGCATATTAGGGTGTGTGTGTGTTTGGTGTAATTGGATTTGATTATTCTGATGTTTGTGTGTTTTAGTGTATTTTGATGTGAAAGTGTGTTGATGTGTGTGTGTTTGTTCGTGTGTGTGTGTGTGTGTGTAATTTCTTACCTGCAGGGCAGCAACAGATCACAATGTGGACAACACCACAGCCATGCTGAAAGAGTGGATGAAATCGGCTCAGAGGCGATATCACTATGTGGAGTGGAGACCGATGGAGGAGCCGCAGTGAGACACACACACACACCTTTTCCATTGCATATGGGATTTTTTTTTAAATGATCTGGTGTAGTAAAAAAGGTTTCTCTGAAGATTTCTCTGATGGAGGTTCCTCATCTCTTCCACTGTCCTTATGTTCCACAAAGTTAAATCCTACAACAGCAAAACTATTTCCTCTTTACCCCAGCTGTAGGTGATTCATCATGACGTGTTAGCTATGAGGCTAGTGTAGCTAACAAGTAACAAATATCTCTTCACAGATTTGCTTCAATACCATCGTTCAGATCCTTAATCTTGTTTTTTAATACATTTCATAAAAATTTCTGTATGCTCTTTTTTGGTTCGCCACAATTCCATATTAAACCTTGTGAGGTGTGGCCTAAAGGGGGAGCGGAGTGATAGCTAACTGCAATAACAACAAGCACAAAAAAAATCCCATGTGTCCTAATCGACAAGTCTGAGTGACATCACTGATCTGCGTGTGGTTTAAGGAATGTGGTTTACACAAAAGATTAGCTTTCCTGATCGACTACAACTGGAGTAAACAGGACATCATGTACATTAGATTTGTTGTCACATATTCCTTGATAAAAACGATAATCCCATTGGAGTTGCAGTAGAGGTAAACATTGTTAGAGAATGAGTAATGCTTCTCTAATCCTGCTGTTTTTTTAGCTCTTATACAGACGAGTGGGGGCCCAAGCACTGGCCGCTGTCCCGATTTAACCATCTGCTGAAGCTCAGACAGGCCGCTCTGGAGGCAGCACGCCACCGATGGGCCGACTACATCCTGGTGAGAGAAATGCATCCTGTGAAAATATCATTCTAGAAATGTTTTCATTATTTGTTATGTACAGCACTCTATCACTATCCATATCACTTGATTCAAGAAAAGATTGCGAACACGGTTTTGGTCGTAGCTCTGGCTGAAGGAGCGCTTGCAGTAGTCGTCATTTTCCACTATCAAGATTTTAAGCAATAAATTGCGACCGGTCAGGAATCAGAGCATTCAGTTTTACTCAGAACTTGAAGACCTCCAGTGAAAAAGTAAGCTAAGTCAAAATTCTCAGTCAGAAATTCAGGAAAGTATTTAATTTGCCTTAATTTAATTAAGTATTTAATTTGATTAATTTAATTTAATTTAATTATGTATTTTAATTTGACATAGACACGTTATACAGACATATCAAAAGACGCTGTGAAAATAGTTTGCATTGTGCACAAATAAGGAATTAAACACTTGGGACATGCTGTTTTAGGAAAATAATCAACGATGAGGTGGTGAGATGAGTTACTGTTACTGCCCAGAAGTTAATTATTTTTCTATAACAGCATGTCCTAACATGTTATGAAGGCTAATACGTGCTTCCTCTGAGACACGACAAGCCAACCAACCAAATCTTTTCAAACTGCTGCTAATGCTGCGTCACAGGGCGGCACAACACACTCAGAGGAACGTGCTATCTGCCCTGCATACACGAGCTCACAGACGCCCACGATTGGCTAGCTAGACTGATAGGAGAGAGAGAGAGAGAGAGAGAGAGAGTGTATGCCCCTCCCACCCAGCTAGTTTGCTCTTTAGTTTGCTCTTAGTTTGCTCATTGTCGATTGTCGGGATCTGAACTCACAATCTCCCGGCAATATGGCGAACACTTTTCTGTTGCACCACTTGGGAGCCTGACATGTCATACTCTTTATCCTTTTATAGTTACATTAGACAAGTTACACATTCAAGAACATCACGTTGTACAGTAGAGATCAAAGTCCATCCTCCTCTTTGGAAAACACAGGGTTTAGGTGCAAGACTGAATCCAACTCACTTTACTCTCTCTCTCTCTATCTCTCTCTTTCCTGTTCTTCCCCTCTTTGAGTCTTTGTCTCTCTGTTTCCTCTGACTCTCTTTTTCCATTTTTTCTCTCTCTCACTCTCTCTCTCTCTGTCTCACCCCACCCCTGCTCAGTTTGTGGACAGTGATAATCTGCTGACTAACCCGCGGGTGTTGGACCTCCTGATAGCGGAGAATCGGACTCTGGTGGCGCCCATGTTGGAATCACGTTCGCTCTACTCCAACTTCTGGTGTGGCATCACTCCTCAGGTAGACACACACACTCTCCCTCTGTCTCTCTATCTCTCTCTCCTACACACACGCTCACATGCAGGCATATTATTTAATATGCTTGATTCAGACCAGTAATCTCACCGCCTCACAGCTTTTGATCCTGAGCTTGGGTTACTGTCTGCGTGGAGTTCCGCATGTTCTCTCTGTATCCATATGGGTTTCCTCCGGGTTTTCCAGTTTTCTCCCTCCTCCCAAAAACATGCTGTAGGTGTGTTGGCTATTCTAAATTGCTCCTAGGTGTGAAGGTGTGTGTAAATGTGTGTGTACATGGTGTCCTGGCATCCCATCCAGGGTGTAATCCTACCTCACACCCAGTGATCATGGGATACACTCCAGTTCTGCCACAGGCCTGGCCAGGATAAAATGATAATTGAAGATGAATGAATGTATGTGAATATGAATGAATGAATTGAATGAATGAATTCACAGCTTTAAAGGAAACAACCCTCAGGATCCGGAAGATTGCATTCCAGTCGACTCTCCACACTTCCATACTCTGGTTTCAACCTGTCTCTCTCTCTCTCTCTCTCTCTCTCTCTCTCTCTGTATCAGGGCTACTATAAGCGCACACCGGACTATCAGCCCATCCGTGAGTGGAGACGTCTGGGCTGCTTCCCTGTTCCCATGATTCACTCCACTTTCCTGCTGGATTTGAGACGCAGCTCCTCTCGCACACTGGCCTTCTACCCTCCACATCCCGACTACAGCTGGGCCTTTGACGACATCATGGTGTTCGCTTTTTCCGCTCGTGAAGCAGGTGTGTGTGTGTGTGTGTGTGTGTGCGTGAATGATTGGGTGTGTAATGGATATTAAGTGTTAATTACAGTGAGATATATTTGGATTCACTTCTCATTTTCAGGTCTTCAAATGCATGTTTATATTTTTAATGCATACTAGAACTGTAATAATGAATACTGTTTGTGTGTGTATGGTGGTGTGTGTGTGTGTGGTCGTGTGGTCGTGTGTATGTGCGTGTACATGTGTGTGTTTACAGTAACTCCACTGGAAGCTAGGTTCACACATCATTACCCACAGTAGAACACCCACACACAAACAGCCACAGCTAAATCAGGCCATATGAACACCAATAATGTCTCATTAGGCTACATTTCAGCACACACACACACACACACACACACACACCCACACACACTCAAGTACTGAAAACTGCACTGTTAAGTGTTTTCTCCACTCTAACACATCCTCACATCCTAATTATCCTGGCTTATTATAAAACATAAATCAGATGTGTAAAAGCAGACTAAAGCGTGTCGTCTGTACACTTTCTGTGGCTCTGCTACGAGTGTATCGAAGCAGTGATGCTTTGGGGTCACACTGATCACATTATTACACACTCCTATCTTGTTGGTCCAGCTTGCAAGTGTGCAGTTAGAGATTTATTCACCTCAGCAGCATTGCAGGCCATTGCAGTGTTTTAAAACCCCAGTAACACTGCAGTACCTGATACACTCGTACCTGCACCACACACACTACCATGCCAATGTCACCGCTGTCCTGAGATTAAAACACCACACAAATGGTGGTCTTTTTTCTACTGATGGATGGAGTAGAGCTCTGAAGAGCTTTCTTCACCTAAATAATGTGCCTAAATGCATGTAATTGGATAGAGAGGATCTGCTACAGAGTTGGTGAAATCGGTTCGCTCTGCAGAAAAACGTTGCTGTGTTCGCATCTCAAACTGCATCTCAGTGCAACTGCTCAGTCGCCGACAAGAAGGCTCTCCAGAGAGTGGAGAAAACTGCTCAACATATCATCAGCGTCCAGCTCCCATCAATTACAGAAATCCACAATAAACGCTGCCTTCGGAGAGTGAGAGGCATCATCAAGTACCCCTCTCATCCCAATCATGGACTTTTTACCCTCCTTGCTATAAGACCCTGTACTGTCACATCAGCAGGCTTAAGAATAGCTTCTTACCCTCTGCTGTCACCCTTCTGAACCCGGCATTAATGCACTAACAATTGTAATGCCTTAGCCTTAGTCTTAATGGACTGACAGACACAGAGGCCACACCTCGTTAACTAAGTCTGACACACACACAGAGGCCACGCCTCCTTCACTGGGACTGACAATTAAAGAGGCCACGCCTCCTTCACTGGGACTGACAATTACAGAGCCCATGCCTCCTTCACTGAGGCCACACATTCAGTTCATATGTTATGAATATGTTATGAATTATGGCATCAGATTTCCTGAAATGTGTGTGTGTGTGTGTGTGTGAGTAGGTGTACAGATGTTTGTGTGTAACAAGGAGCACTATGGTTTCCTACCCATTCCTCTGAAGGCCCATCAGAGCGTAGAGGATGAAGAGGAAAGTTTCACGCATACCATCACTGAGGCACTCAGTAAGTGCCTCTCTCTCTCACACACACACACACACACACAGTCTCTGAGGTACTCGACACGTGCTTGCCTGCCTGTGTAATTAAGCACAATTTTTGTCACTCAGCACACACACATTAGTCATTTTCTCCTTCCACCACTGTTTTGTAACAGTCTGTTAGGGAGGAACACAACTCACGACTCACACTGTTTCTCATTTTCTTACAGTTGACCACCAAATTGAGCCTTCAGAGTTTGTGTTTGTTCCTCCAAAACCTCAGGACAAGATGGAGTTTGATGAGGTGAGAGAGAGAGAGAGAGAGAGAGAGAGAGAGAAGGTTGATGGATTGAATGACTGAAGTACTAACAGACTAATATAGAGTTTAGAGAATAATAAACTGATGGACTCACAGACTGGCTGACTAAAGGAATAATAGAACGATGGATTGAAGGAATGACAGATGAATATACTTGAATGATAGACCAATGTAATGATGGACAGAATGACAGACTGATGGGATTTCAGCCTAATGGACAGAAAGGTTAACAAACTGACTAAATGTTGGAACAATGGCCCGATATACTGATGGACTGATGGATTCACAGTCTAACAGACTGATGCACAGATCGACTGACAGACTGATAGACTGATGCACAGACGGACTGATAGAGTGACACACAGATCGACTGACAGACTGATAGACTGATGCACAGACGGACTGATAAACTGAATGACTGACTGATTTGTGGCCTGATGGAATGGACTGACAGACTGATGGACTGACAGAATGACAGGTTGACAGAATGTCACACTGACAGAATGATAGACTGAAAGAGTGACAAACCAACTGACTGATGGACTGACAGAATGATAGACTGATAGACTGATGAACTGCCCGACTGGTAGAATTACAGAACGATAGACTGGTAGACTAAAAAACTGATGAACTGAAAGACTGATAGACTGACAGACTAAGAGTCTGATGCACAGACGGATTGAGGGCTGATAGACTGATGGACTGACAGACTGATAGACTGGTAGATTTACACACTGATGACTATCTGTTTTCGATGTTTAACAGTAAATCTGAAAGAGCATGTATGTGTGTGTATGAGAAAAGAAGTCATATATATATATTTGTGTGTGGGAACCCTCTGTCTCTCCTCTCCTTTGCCCTTTTTCCATTACACACCCTCTGTCTCTCTCTCTCTTTCTCTCTCTCTCTCTCTCTCTCTCTCTCAGATCTACTTGATTAATCTGAAGCGGAGGAGGGACCGGAGGGAGCGGATGTTGAGTTCTCTGGCCGCTCTGGGTGTGGAGGTCACTATCACCAACGCTGTGGATGGCAAGTAGGTCACCAAATTCAGAGCCACACACACTGCCCTGTCTGAAACAACAACCACACACACGTGCACACACATTTCACAGACGTTTCACAGACGTTTTACAGCATTAACTGTAACTATAAATCAGTTAAAAGTATCACGTGTCAATTGTTTAATTCATAAAAAGTTTTAATCGCTGTGGTGCAAGACGACTAAAACACTTCAGGGTGTGCATTCACAGTGGCATTCACACCACCTCGTCGCTGACTGTTTTCCTATAACAGCATGCCCTCTTTTATTCTTTACATAAAACTCTCCTTCATGTCTTCCCTCTTTCTGTGTCTCTCTGTCTCTGTGTCAGGGCTCTGAACTCGTCTCAGCTGCAGGCGCTGGGGATTGAGATGATGCCGGATTATAAAGATCCGTATTCAGGCAGGGTGCTGACCAGAGGAGAGATCGGCTGCTTCCTCAGCCACCACTCTATATGGACAGAGGTTCACACACACACACACACACACACACAGACAGAGAGAGAGAGAGAGAGAGAAAGTAACAGATAACCTAAAAAATCGCAGTTTTCTTGCTAACAGAGCAGCCTGAAATGAGCTCATTTTATAAGTGTAAGTGTGTGTGTGTATGTGTGTGTGTGTGTGTGTATGTTAGATGGTGGAGAAGGGTCTGCAACGTGTGTTAGTTCTGGAGGATGATGTGAGATTTGAGCCCAGGTTTAAGAGGAGGCTGCAAACCATCATGGAGGATGTGGAGAAGGTTCAGCTGGACTGGGACCTCATGTAAGACACACACACACACACACACAGTTTCAGAGGACTTGTGTGTGTGCGTATATATATACATATATATACTGTATATATATATATACATATATACATATATACACACACAGAATATATACAGTATATGATAGTTTGTATTGTGTGTGTGTGTGTGTGTGAATGAGTAGCTATGTGGGGCGTAAGCGGATGCAGGTGGCTCAGCCCGAGCTCTCTGTGGATGGAGTGGATAACCTGGTGGAGGCTGATTACTCGTACTGGACGCTGGCATACGCTCTCTCTCTGAACGGAGCCAACAAACTGCTCTCAGCTCAGCCCTTCACCCGCATGCTGCCTGTGGACGAGTTCCTGCCCGTCATGTTCAACAAACACCCCAAGTAAGAAAAAGAGATAGAGGAGGAAGAAGGGGGGAGTGGATGTATATATGCATGTATGTATGTATGGATGGATGGATGGATGGATGAAAGCAATTAGTGTATAGATGGATGGTTGACCAGATTGGTGGGTGGGTGGATGGATGGACAGACTGACAGATAGTTGGATGTATGATTGACTGGATGTCTGGTTGGGTGGATGAAGGAATGGTTGGATGGCTGGATGGAGAAAGCAATTGGTGGATGAATAAATGGACAGACAGAGAGATACATGGAGGAATAGTTGGATGGATGAATGGATAAATCAATTGGTGGATGGATGGATGGATGGATGGATGGATGGCTGGATGGATGGAGAAAGCAATTGGTGGATGGATGGGTGAACAGATGAATGGATAAAGCAATATGTAGATGGTGGAGTGCAAACAGAATGGATGGATAAAGAAAGGGCTGAATGGATGGATGGAATTACAGATGTATAAAACAATGGATAGATGATAGAAGGACAGATAAAACAATCGAGGAATGGACAGATGGACAGGTGGATGGATGGATGGATGGATGGATGGACAGATGGATGGACAGGTAGGTGGTGAACTGATGGAATTATGGATGAATAAATCAAAAAATAGATGATAGAAAGATGGATAGTGATGGACAGATGGATTTATGGAAAGATGAATGGTTGGATGGATGGACAGATGGGTGGATAAATGGATGGATGGATGGATAGAATGATGGATGATTGAATAAAGCAGTGCATAGATGGCTGAATGGTAAAGTGCTTGTTTCTACCTAGTTTGATGAACTATGTATCAATAAAGCAAACGGACGGATTTAGGATGATCCAGTGAATGAATGAATGAAAGTGTAAACAAGTGAGAGAGGTGATGAGACAGGATGAATAGTGAATAAGGTCATTTGTGTTTTTTGTATGAAATCTATTTTAATTAAATAAAAATTCAATTAACGTTCGTTTTGAAATAAACATTGGATGTTAGTCAGTAATAACAGTGTCCCCGTTTATGACGTGGTCTTTTTGCAGTAGATGTTACTCACGCACACACACACACACACACTCACTCACACACACACACACACACCTCATTCTCCTGCACACAGTGTTGGATTGTTCAGTGAGGAAAAATAAGTACGGTGTCCCTGCTGGGTCACACAATGCCTCCCTTTTCCTCTCTGCCACCCGTTCATGTCCCTGGAACTGGAGCTCGCTCTCTCTCTCTCTCTGTCTCTCTCTCTCTCTCTCTGTCTCTCTCTCTATCTTCCACCTTCAGTGCCCTGCCCTCCTACAACTCCACCTTTCACCTGTTGTCCTTCTTTTGCCTTTCTCTGTTGCTCTTCTAGCACCTCTTAGCCACACCTTTTGGCCCACAATGCTACTTTTAAGGCTTTAACAGCAGGCAGCTTTGTACCAGTCAGAGGTAAAGCTGTAACTTTAAATTTTCCAACATCTTCGGGACAGAGGAGTTTACGCTTTGCGGTTTCTCTGTAACACATCAAGCTGCAATTATTTTGTCTTATTAACTTCAAGAGAGAGGAAAAAAAAGTGAGGCTGGTGAGGGAACGACTGTTTATCACTGCTATTAAGTATATTAATAGGTTTTTGTGTCGTTCCATGACTATAACTGTAACTATAGAACATATAAAAAGTATGTCTTTTTTCAATTAAATAAATTAATTAATAATCGTTGGAGAATTGCTGCAGTTTGAGAGGAATAAAATGCTCCAGGACATGATGTCCTCGGAAAGTAATCAACTTCAGGGTAGTAACAGTTAATCCGCTTCATCTCACCACTCCCTTGTTGATTATTTTTCTACACAACAGAGTGTTTTATTCCTCACTTACTGAACAAGTAGCATTACAGTGTACACAATAATAATCACACATGTCCAGTTTTATAATTGTTTAAATTAGACATGCTAATAAAGTTATATAAAAATCACTCAGTTAGTCACCTTTCAGGGGAATGTAAAACATTAAAATATATTGCACAGGAGCGAGTTATAAAAAGACTAACAGAGATATTAGATACACAGTGAGTCAGTTGAACCTTTCAGTGTTTCACAATTTTATATTTTCCTAAAATATACAATAAAAAATGTTAAATCAGACAGCCATGAGAGGACTAAAGATTTGTTCAACCTTGCTACTACTACTACTACTCCTACTACTACTACTACTACTAATAATAATGCATCTATTATACTTCTATAACTTGCCTACAAAAGTTTTTAAAACAAAAACGAAATCAAATTTCTATGCTTTCTTCCCTAATCTAAACCGTATTTCACAGAGAAATGGAAAACAGTGTAAATAATAAGTACTTTAAAAGCACAAAGGGGCGATAGCCGTGCACTGGATACTGTAATCGCAGTCACGGCACCCAACCAGGTTCCACGCGCTCCTCCTGAAAACACTGGAGACTGAAAGACCACCTTTCACCTCTCGCTCTCTCTCTCGGAGGAATGTGAGGGGGGCTCGGCTCTTCCTGCTTCCTGCTCCGACAGCACAGCAATCCCATTGATGGGACTCGGGGGGGCAGGAGAGGGGTTTAGGGCAAAGGAGGGATGGATTACTACATAAATACACTGCAGGTTCTGTGTGTGTACATGAGACAGAAAGAGAGAGAGAGAGAGAGAGAGAGAGAGAGATGTTGTGAAGCTCTGGTATTGTTTGATGTCTGTTGAAAGGGAAATGCAAATACACACAGACTTTGTGGGATGAACAGAACATGAAGGAGAAACTGTGAGAGAACGAGAGACAGACAGAGATAAATAAAGTGTAGAGTGACGGAGTGTGTTTCATGAATTTCCCATGAACACCTTCAAAGTGCTGATTTGTCCCTTTTGCTTCTTTAGGAACTGTATGATGAAGTTCTTTCTCAGTCTTTCACACAGAATTTGCCATTCATGTGTCTTTAACCTCCTCACAGATGGACAACCAAGGAAGCTGCGCTGGGCCTGGGCTGGGTGAGGGGGTCCAGGAGGGTTTAGAAGTTCATTGAAATGCAGAATAAAACTGTCTGTAATACTTTTATTTGATCAAACTATGATAGTCAAAAATGTAACTTCATTTGCAATTCATCAGCTGAATCAATATGTCCGCTATTTTGGATAATGGTTTGGTCTGGTGTGTTTTCTGAGGTAAGAGCTACATTCATGTTCATTCATGCATGTTTGCTAAGATGTCAGAGATCAAACGAGAAAAGAAAAAAAAAAGAAAAAGGGAAGAAGGACAGCAATATTAAATATCGCATTAGAATAAGTCATAGTTCGATTATGAATTACAGCTGTTTACATTTTGTGGGTTGTGTGTGTGTGTGTGTGTGTGTGTGTGTGTGTGTGTGTGTGCGTGCTTCCTTGGGGATCATTTCTAAATGGTTTGTCCCAGGCCGGGCATACGAATTTTTCTGGAAATCTCTTACTACACACAATAGCCCTCTGTTTCTAATCCTCCTCCTGTAAAGATCCAGAGTTTAATCCCAACAAGACCATGTTGAAAATCTGGGGAATTATATTCAGTATAAAACCAGTAATAAACAATAAAGCAATTAAAAATTTTAAATTCAAAAAAAAAAAAAATTCAAAAGAGCAATTTAAATGTTTAATATTTTAAATAATCTGTATTCAAGATGCACTATTTCTAAGTCACTACATAAATTTAAGAAAATTTGTACAAAAAGTCCGATTTTCCTTCGAGTCTCATCTCTTCCACTGGAGCACATGTTCAGACGTCACTGATCTAACGTGTAACGTGTCAGTCTTTACACAAACGTGTGGAGTCCATGCTAGGTCGAGTGCACACTGTCATTAAAGCAAAAGCAGGACATAACAAAGACTAAGAAATTCAGAAATTGATGAGAATATTAGAAAATGGAAGCATTTTCACTAGTTGACGCAGACTTTTGGACCCCACTGTATATACTATATTGTTATAATGTCTTTTGGATCATTAAGTGACGATTGTTATCATAGTTCAGTTTTTCACACAGGGACCCATTGTGGTCTGTAACCTGACAGGTATACTGTAGTTGGCTTGGAGTCAGGGGAAACAGCCTTGATCATGGGCATAGGTTTGCTGGAATGTTGGTAGAACCACATGAAAGGGAGTTTACCCTGAGTCTGTATGAATATGGATAGTCTATATGGTTTAATTTATGAATTGAATATGTACAGGCAGTACATGTGTGTTTGCTAACAGTCAGCTAATATATACACATGTAAATTAGCATGCTACAACTCATGTATACACATACGTACAGTACATACTCCACCAACTGTGCCACGATATGCATTCTAGCAGGTTCCTAAGTAAATAAATCCACAAATGAATATAAAAAAAAACATTCAATAATTTATCAGACTACAAATATACAGAAAATACAAACGGCATTACTGTAGAACATGAACTCCGAAACACTTTTTAATTGAATACATAACATTGACTTCATATATTAAATGAGTAGAAAATGTATTTATTTTACATTTAAGGGAGATAGACATGCTTAAATGGAAGCTACAGTTAGTAAGGAATCACATTAAGACAAAGAAGCACAAGTTTGCCTAGAGGGGTCAGTTTACATCTAGCTAACATTACAGCTAGCTAGCTAAAAGGTCAGTCCAGACACAATACTAATAGCTAGGCTAGCCTAATGTCTTTTGAGAACTGTTTTTGTTTTTTGAAAAGTCAAAGACAAAGCATAAAACAGAAATGAACAATTTCTAGAAATTGAGTTTCTAACCAAATCAGCTAGTTAGCTATATATACACTATATCCATAACTTATAATCTATATGAGGTTTGCGCTGTCTGGATGAAAACATTGATCTATCTATCTATCTATCTATCTATCTATCTATCTATCTATCTATTTATCTATCTATCTATCATTTTACATTTACATAACGTTAATGAAAGATTTCCTTGTCATGGAATACCGGCATACCAGTACGCTAGGTCCAACCTAGCTAACTTACCCAACCAACTAATCAACTTAGTCCAACTCAAAACTTCTTCTCTCTCTTCCTTTCAGCACAGCGTACATGTCCCACTTCGAGCCGAGGGATTTGCGAGCGTTCTCGGTAGAGCCGTTGCTGGTTTACCCGACGCACTACACGGGCGAGCCGGGTTACTTCAGCGACACTGAGACATCCACCATCTGGGACGATGAGGCCGTCAGTACGGACTGGGACCGAACCCACGCTCAGAAAACCGCCCAACAGGGCCGCATTCGGTCCATCGCCCAGAACAGCGTGACTGGGGAAACGCCGCCCCCTGCTGCCCGTGCATCACGAGACGAACTGTGAAAAGACTCTAGCAAGAAAGATGTCTATGCAGATTTTTAGGAAACTGAATTGTGTACAATAGTAAGTCAAGAACTAGACTGTACTATGATTTTAAAGATGTTTTACCACTTATGCAAGGTTCTTCATCAGCTCAATAGAAGAGAATAGAATTGTTAGCGCACATTGCCTCAAAGCAGCTCTACTGACATCAGCAGATTAATGGCAGTGGTACGGCGGTAGAAGGAGGAAGAAAACTTGTGAGGAACCAAGATTCAGAAAGGGACAGACTATCCTTTATTGGTCAGCAAGAAGAAAAAAAATACCTATTTTTGTATAGGGTTCCCAGTTTCTAGTGGATGGTTAGCAGTAAGGATAGCAGTATGCTAATTATTAATGGAATTGTGCTCTCAGTAAAGATAGGTTTCTTGTTGTTCAACACTTAATGGTCAATCAAAGAAGAAGGAGCAGGGCCTTGTAGTCACCAGGATGATGACAGAAACTTGTGTGACTTAGAATGGCAGAAGTAGGATATGGAGCAGTAGTTTGTAGATTTCAGGACTGTAGTAGACATCACTTCTGATTGTGAAGCTCACAGACCACAGGTTTAGTGCAGAAACTTGTAGCCCTCTGGACTTTTGAGCTTCAGGACTGGAGCATGAAGGCCTCAAGAATGGATCAGGAACAGGTAGACCCTAAGGACTGGTGCAGAAGCTTGTAGACCTCAAGACTGGAGCAGAAACTGGTAGACCATAAGGATTGGTGCAGAAGCTTGTAGACCCAGGATTGGAGCAGGAACCTGAAAGCCTCAGGATAGGAGCATGAGCTTATAGGCCTCAGGACTGGAGCAGAGTCTTGTTGATATAAAGACTAGAGCTGTTAGACCCCGAGTGTTGGTGCAGACGCATGTAGACCACAGGACTAGAACAGAAGCTGGTAGAAATCAGGACTGGAGTGGAATCTTGTAGACCTCAGGAACAGAGAAGGAGCCTGAAGGCCTCAAGATGGTGTTGGTGCAGTCTGTTGGTGCAGAAGCTTGTAGACCCAGCTTGTACACAGGAACAGAGGCTAATAATTTCTTAACAATACCTTAATAATTATCTGAGGAGCTGAATCAGGTGTGTTTGGATATAAAACCAAGAAGGGCCATCCTAACATTTTTCAGACCAGATTACACTTCCAGACTCCAAAGATTGGCAAGAGTTCTGTCCCAAATGCGGGACTTCAGGTGTAGTTAGCTTTCTTTCTAAAATGTCAGCCATTTCAAGAAACACTAGAAGAAGCAGAATCCGTTCTAACAAGACTTTTTTTTTCAAGGCTTATTTTTGATGGCAAGAGCATCACCTGCTGCTAATTTGCTCATTAGCTTGATACTATCAACATTTTATGCCAGACTTATAAGAATAAATTCTAGTAAACATTCTTATCTTGAACATTAGTACTTGGGAGTTTTCCCACTGCTCTGTATAACTGATGAAGAACCTCAGATGAGTGTTAAAACATCTTCAAGCCTGGAGGGAGAGACTTACACACATACCCACAAGCTCACACTACCACCGGATTATCAAATCACAGTCGCTACCCATCAGCTACCTCCCTCATTTGCTGGTTGTTCAGCCAATAGCATTGCAGCAGGCTGAGATGCTCAGACGTGATTGGCTAACACCAGTGGTAGGAGAAGAAGCGGAGGAAGAGGGGGACAAAGGCTCCTGTTTTAAACCCACTTTATTTATTTCCACAGATGGTGTGTCACTGGATTTATCCGTCTGTCTGTCCACAGATTTGTCCCTGGAGGATATTGTGAGACACCTATAAAGACAGACAGACAAACAATTACACATACAAGGGACACAAATACATTTGGCAGTATGAACAAAAATGATCACAAAACATTTGGTCTTTTTTTATTTAACTGCAAATAAAAACTGATGTCTAACAGGGTGCAGGTGTTGAATAAAAAAGAGAATATCTGTGTGTTTGTGTCAAGCTGTGTCAAATTCTACACTCATTCCCAGTGCAGGCTTGTAACTTTTATAGAGCCTCAGAGCAAAACATTGAAATTCTGATGTTAAAGAGCATTTTGTCCATCAGATGGTGCTGAAACCAAAAGCCGAGGACTGTTTCTGTGTTTTTTTTAAAAAAAAGCCTTGCTGAAGGTGAGACAAGAATCTATTGTCTGTACAGTCAATCTCTGAATGCTTGCTAGGTGACGTATTATAAGCATTAGTCCAAAATTATTCTTCATGGACATTTTAAATGAGGCCTAGTTCAAAATAAAATGACATTTCAATCACCATTTCTAATTTTACGTTTCTCCAGTACAAAGCCTAAAGTTAATATCATAAAGAATCTTTAACTCATCCTCAGCATTAGCATAAATATTTAGTTTATTAACAACCTCATGTTCATAATGACCAACACGGGACAATAAATACTTTTTTTTTTCATTCATCAACACACGTCAACACTCAACACGTGTAGTTTTGGTTAAAGATCTCATGATGGTATTTTTCCCTCCTAATGGCAGAATGTTTAACAAATAATTATCATTTAAATTATTATTTCTTGCAAGCGCATTCCTTCTGTAATTTGTAGACAGGTGGATATTATGAGTGTGTATGTCTGCTTCTGGTACTGACATGTACAAAGACAACACCTCCTTCATTTAAATTGACAGGTATAAGGCCACATCTCCTTCACGGACAGGTTATAAGGTGATGCATCCTTCATTAAGACTGACAGGTAGAGAGGCCACGCCTCCTTCATTAAGACTGACAGTTACAAAGGCCACATCTCTGTCACTGACAGGTGCTGAGGCCACGCCTCCTTCACTGTGATTGACAGGTACAGAGGCCACGCCTCCTTCACTGTGATTGACAGACACAGTGTCACAATAAACTGATTTGATCATTTTTCCAAAAATAAGACAATATTAAAGAGCTAGGCAAATTTTATTTTCAACATTATGAATGTAAATTCTCTTTATTCCCTTTCAAGTATCGTTGATGTGTGTTTTGCCAATTTCTTCGTGCTTTTGAAAGCTTTTTTATTGTGTCATTATAATATGTATTTTTTTAAATTAAATGCAACAGTTATGGATTTACAAAAAGGTGAGCAGAATGGCAGAAAAAAGGGAATGAGGATGACAGAAATCCGATAAAAACACATTAAATCATGCATAACAACATAAACATTTATAAAAGGAAACAAAAAATGATGTGATATTCATAATAACGTCATACATTTAAATGTTTTTAGGCTTTTCTTGTTTTCTTGATCTAAAAGTGCTTATTTATGAGGCAAAATCTATTAAGACAAGATAATTCATAAAGATAAGTCATAAACAGACTTGTTTCAACTTATATACGAACAAAGTGACTGTTCTAAATATTTATGCTGAAGGGTGGGTATTATTACAGAAGGGTGTAATGTGTACCTGTGAGAGAAAAACCTCTTCTGAACCACAGGCACAGTGGACTTTACTGTAGAGGCCCATATTTGGGGGGATAAAAGAAAAACTCTAAAACAGTGCAAAATGTGTAGGAAATATGTTTTGAAGAAAATGTAATTTTCTTTTTAAGGAAATTTACTACACATTTTAACAAAGAGAGAAGCTCCACACTGCTACATCTGCTAAATCCTCCTTATGAACACCTCACATCCTTTTGAATAACCCAAATGTCACATTTGCTGGAAATTTGCCTCATTAAAGGAAGGTGTTGTGTCTCACCTCCACCTGCTGGTAGCTTTGAGTACTGCATTGTGTTACACATTTAATATGGTGTAAAAGGCAACAACAACAAAAAAAGATGTAAAGTATTAAAGGAGGAATTTGATTTGCATATTAATCTTTATAATTAACATGTGAGCATCCAAGATTGAAACTTCTTTCATCGACGTGTTGGTCTATTTTCACTTTCACGTTAAGGGTATGAGTTCGGAGGTCACAAGGACGATGTGAGAAAACTTCATTTGCTTTTATTTATTTTTATTTTTTTGTCAAGTTCCTGAATTCTAATTGCGACATTGTGGTAGTGTTTAAGTGCACTCAACTCATCCTCGTAATTACAATATTTTCCTTAGGACTTGAACGCAACATTAGCCCTCGTTTCAACTCTACTTAAAGAGAGCGATGCAGCAGAGCTTTAGTACTTTAGTCTGTCCAGCTCTCTCACTTCCTCATCTGTACACTCTTCCAAAGCTTCCACTTCAACTTTGTCCTACTGTCTCTCCTTTGCTCTCTGGGATGGATGGACATGGGTTAGGTAAGAAGGTAAAGGTCAGGTAAGAACACTGACACACACACACACACACACACACACACACTTTAGACAGTAATTAGTGGCCTCACATTAATCTCCTACTGATTGCAGCTGCCTGACAGATGTACTGCTCCACATGGCTACTTTTATGCCGGATGAATTTTATATTCTGTCTGCATGAAGCACTGGCTTTAAATCAGTATTGACTTTTATAAGGGATGGAACGGGAAAGAGGTGTGTGTGTGTGTGTTAGTCTGCAATATTCATTATCTTCTAAGTCTCATCTCGTTCTCTCTCACCGTTTTATTAGAGCGATGGTAGCCAGGTCTAGTTTTCAGTCTGACTGACACACACACACACACACACACACACACACACACACAGAGTTTAATTAAAACTCTTAAACGTTAAGAGAGTGTAAGTGCACGGTGCTGTGCGACATGTTTATAAGCATTCACTGATTCATCTTCAGCAACTGTTTTAACCAGGTAAAGACTTTTTTTGTGTGTTTTGTTAAATAAAACCAACTAAGTTTGTTAGAAATCATAGTGGGCAGGTGCATAAATCACCGTGACTTCTCCAGTCACATTATATTTGGTTAAAAAAAGAAATCCTAAAACTAAAACCTCCACTTCATGATGGAAAACCATCAGATTTTTGGGGGGAAATAAAGAAGACACAGAATATGTGTGATTAGTTGGGGGAAATTCCTCAGTGTCGCTCTGCGATAACCTGCAGGGGGCAACAAACCCACATGATCCACTTCACTTCCATGTCCATGAACGTGTTCACTCATCCGCATCATCTAGAAAAGTTATGAGGACCTGAATGTGGTTTAATCTTAAAGACATTTCGTATCTAAAGTCTGAGACTTAATCAGTTTAAATCATCAAGAAGCCACAGCACATCACAACACGTTATTGTAAAATGTTGTATTTACTGCGTAATGTGGCTGCTCGTGAGATGAACAGGTGTGGCCAGATCACTAATCTAAACAGTGATGTGGTCCTACAATGTTTTTTTTCACTGCATATACAAAAACAAGAATGGGCCCAAACCGGAGCCTTGAGGTTCTTCTACATTTTCCACTGACTGAAACCGTGACTAGAAATGATTCACTCAGATTCATTTACTAATTTCTTCAGTTGAGGTTTTCCTAAAAGTAGCGGTCTACTCAGACAAAAAGTTTGAGCTAATATTATAATCTTTGCCAATTTGTATTATTTTCTAATATAATATTATGATTTTTCAGTCCGAGCTCAACAAGACAAAGAATTCAGCTGCACCTAAATGACTCTTTTTAACTGATTCCATGAACAATTCTTGGTCACAACTAAAAGATTCACTGATCTGATTCGCTGAAGGGGAAATGAGCGAATCTCTGGCATGAATGAAAGATTCACTGATCCAGTCCATTCACTGAATCCCTGAATGTGAGAAGAGTGAATGTCTGTCATGACCGAATGATTCACTGATCTGATTCTCTGAACGGGAAATGAACAAATCTCTGTCATGACTGTAAGATTCACTGATCCAATCCATTCACTGATTCATTGAATGAGAAATGAGCAAATCTCTGTCATGAATGAAAGATTCACAAGTCCAATCCATTGACTGATTCACTGAATGAGAGATGAACCAATCTGAAAGATTCACATCCAGTGAACGTATCTCAATCATGACTGAAGGATTCACTGATCCAGACAGTGATTCGCTGAATGAGAAATGAACGAATCTCTGTCATGAATGAAAGATTCACTGATCCAAACACTGATTCGCTGAAAGGGAGATGAACGAATCTCATGATTCACTGTATCAAGGATGCAGCATGCATGCAACTGCAAATAAGATTCACCCATTTCATGGACTTATGAAATCTATAATGTTGAGAAACTGACTGAGAGATTGACTGATTTAAACGCTGACCCGCTGAACTCACGAGGAACGAATCATGACCAAAAGGATTCACTCACAGGAGTCAAGAGATGCAGTGCACACGGTTTCAAATATGACATTACCAGATGTTTAAAAAACACAGACAGATAAGCATATAACCTTAACCTGCATATAATCTCTATTTGATAATCCTGAAGTCGCTTATGGATATGTAACGCAATATGGATATGTAATGCAATATGGATATGTAAGGCAACATGGGTCTTTGGTTTGTGATTATGAGCAGCGACTGAGTGAACAGAATGACTTAGTGCATGGCAGTAAATGATAACAATTCATTAACTTTAGTGACTTGTTAAAAAAAAAAAGAATTGTTAATCATTCGCAAATGAAACATGTTTCAGAGGAACATTTCTGTTCATTTGTGTCATAAAAACATGGTTTCTGCTGGTATTAATTTGGAGAAATTGTGAAACAGTTTGTGCAGCAGAAGAAGTGAAATCAAGGCTCAAATATACCACAAATGGTTTTTTTACTGTGTGCTTTTGTGTATATGGTGTCGCTCGTTGTTTTCCCGATCTCCTCTTAGTGCCGATCTCGGTCAGTTTTTTTGGTGTTGAATGTGTTGGTACTTTGTGCGGTGAATAAAGATAAAAATAAAGCTCGCTACAGGGCTGAAGGTTAACAGGTTCAGGAACTTTCTAGGTACAAACTTAAAAACAACAGCAACAAAAAAACAACTGGTTGTAAATGTAATTTTCACTCAGACTGGGACGTACGCCTTTCCGGGAGCAGGTGTCGAGTCAGCTTGTTTTATTGGTAATAGCTTTAAACATTAGCTAGTCACATGATCAGCTGGCTGTCAAAACTGAGGAATGCCTGTCGCTCGGTGAATGCATGCACATTTGTTTGTGTGAAATGTAGCGTGTCGGAGGAGAGACAGTAGAGTTGAGTAGCACAGTGACTGCTGCTGGAGATGAAACAACACCTCTGCAAATGAACCGTCGAGTTACATAAGCACAACAGATGAGTCAGGGAGAGAGAGAGAGAGAGAGAGAGAGAGAGGGAGAGAGGGAGAGGTGTAATTTAGTGAGTCAGAAAAAATTTATTTCTAGTGCAGACATCTCTCCTCACCTCCTCCTACATAAAAGCCTGGAGACTGCAGTGCAATGCGGGAGAGTGGCATTACTCCTACTTTCTCCCTTCTATCCCACAATGCCATCTGCAGTATGACTCAACACTTAGTGTAGTAGATCACAGATTATCGATTTTACCAGTCTGACATTTACACTTACGGGCTTTTATTCCAATCCAAGCACAGAGCTGATAAAGGGGCACGAAACGATCAAATCATGCTCATTACATAGCCGTTAGTTATCTCGCTTATACCCCACTTAATATCCAGCGGTTAAATACATGCAAAGGTTGTATATGTTTCATTTCCTCATTCTGGAATAATATGAAAATAGTAACTGTTTTGCAGTTTTGCAACCTTTATCACAACACTAGGCTGCCAGTATATAGTTGTTGCTATGGGTACGTGTCAAACAAATATGGCTCTATGTATATAGCTGTAAATCAACAGCAAATCAAAAAAATGACTCGTCTGACAAGTCATGCTTTCTTATTAGAGGACAATTTTTCTTCCTAAAAGTCGCTTAGTGGTGTCTTTCCACATCAGCATTAATATTAGCATTAGTGTAATGGCCTTTAGCTAGGGAGCCATTTTAAAACCTTTACTTTCGAGTCAGAGCAAAATGCTTGATTTCTATTTGGTTTGGTTTTGTTCCACACTTTATGTATGTAAATAAATGAACGAAAAGAGCAAATAAAAAAAAAATTGCTGATGTGCATATAGAGCTGAAAACATACTTGATAAACAAACAACAAACAAACAAACAGATAAACTACAAATAATCACCCGAGCATGGAGAACCTGGAGTCGACGCAAAATAAATGACTCGATTTATTATATAAATGACAAGTTTAAAACATTTTGTATATCAAATCTGGTGTTTTTCTCTTTTTGTTCGTTGATCCAAATCTCCTGAAATCTCCACATGGCATTTCTGCAGCACTACAGCTCTGTCTTTTGGCTCAGTTTAGCAAAAAAAAACCCACACACGCTGTGTTTGATTCACTTCCTGTAGTCGAGGTGAGGACTGAGACTACCTCGCTAAGATGCTCTCGGATGCGAGCTGTGATTGCTGTGATCTCGACTGCGTAAAGAACCACACTGAGGAAGCGAACACACCAGGGCTCGATCTGTTCTAACGCACTAACCACTAAGATTTACTCCCACCTTCAAGATGCATCCTCTGCAGGGGGTTCTAGCAATATTCAAACCAGGAAATCATGCTGCAGATACAATTGTGCCATCGCTGTAATCAATGATTACGTTATTTGACTTTGGACTAAAGAGTGAACAGAATAACATATGCAGAATAACTGAAAAAGCAGAAACGAGAGATACGTAACTACGATACACTCCAATAACAATATATTGGTGTATAATGAGTAACCATGAGGAATTTAATTACAGGCTGAAGTGACACACATAGATATCACACAGCGAGAGTGTTTCTGCATTAACACTCTCTCCGAGTCGTTTCTGAATGCTGAGTCAGGCATTTCCTAAAGTTCCAGGAGGGAACATTAACTTGACTTATGGTCCCTGCTATCTCTTCATGATTGGACTATAATAACACTGACCTCTGTGTTCCACTACTGTTCTTAACACACTCTCATGGAGTGGTTACTTGCAGCACAAGAAGACGAGTGTGTAGTGTGAACAGCCAAGTTTATACGCACACTAATAATCCTTAATGAATACAACTGTTACAGAAAAAAAAAAACCTTTAAATCTGAAACAAGTGACGCAAATTTAAATGAAATTTTGATCCGATTAAAGAAGTTGGCCAGCGTCTAGATCGGACTCCATGTTTGTTTTTGGAACGCCCACTTTTCACAAGCCAATCAAATTCCTGATGGGATGAAATAAAGTCCCGCCCACCCAAATATGGTGTTTCACTCACAAAATATTAAACTGATGCTAATTTAAATGAAGTTTTGATCAGATAAAAAAAAGAATAATCATGTAAACATTTGAATTCAGTACTTTCTTAAAAAAAAACAAAAAACTTTTTAATCTGGCTAAAATGGCTGCCGCAAAAACAGCCTCATATAAGAAATATTTTCCAAATGCCTGCGAGATTTTAAGAGGTTTTAAAAATAAGTGTTTCATCTGAAGGTCATTTGGCTCGGACTGACATCTTTTAAGACTTTAAACGCGAGCAAGTTCATTGAAAACTCGTCTAACGCTCTGTTAGCTACTTGTTACGCTTTTAACACTCTGATAGACGTCTTGTTGCTGTAACATTAATCATGTGTGCTAGAAGAGTGTTCACATGCACCGTACGTGTAAATACAGATTTTAGGCAACACTCAGAGTTGAAATATATGTATTTATATTTGTGTATGTGTATTATATACTGTATGTATACACAGTTCTTTTTTTTTCAGGAACTCATCTTGAGAAATTCAGCAAAACAAACCTGGAACAACGCTGAAAAAGAGTTTAGTTTGTTGGACGTTAAAAATGTTTAATATTACATTTTAGGGCCGTGGATTGTGGCCTGGAATCCATTTCCTGTTGTGTGCTGATTGGCCGCCTGGTTGACCTTTAGCCATATTAAACACGAAAAGGAGGAATTTATAAGCAGGTCACATAACCGGTGTTTTTCTGCAGAGATGCTGATATCAGCACTTGGGTTCCGAGAGTCTGAAGCAATGACCTGAATTCAGTTGAACTTTCTTAAGCAGCGACAGCAAGCCTTTTGATTTGAAGTCACACTTTTTGAGTCAAAGTTGTTGGATTCCTGGAGGCTGCTATGCAAAGCTACTGTGTGCTAGTGAAACAAAAGAACTTCTGCATCAAATCAAATATATAACACACGTGCATGTGACACACATCATAGAACAGATTATTTTTATAGAAACCTTGCTTAAAATGAGTAAATTATGATTGTGAGTTAATTAAATTATGAGAACTTTTTTTTTACGATTGTTTAAATCTGTTATCGCCAAATACACATCTATTTAAATAAATTAGACAGTCAGAAAAATCCTAACAAAACGATCTAAATGTGTTTATTAAAGCAACCATTTAAGTTTACCTAATAAGATATCAAAAGTTATCAAAAAAAAAAACAACAACAAGAACAAATCAAGTTATAGTGTAGTGTATGTACTGTATATTATCTATTGAAAATATCAGGCTAGTTAGCTAACATTAGCTACCTAGATAGGATAGCATTACCTAGCGTTGCCTAGCATTACCTCCAGTTTAAACTTCTTGCATTTATCAGACTTTGTTTAAATACTTTGCTAATTGTATTTTTTTAATCTTAGGATGGCTAAATAGCAAAAAAAAAGAAAAACAGAAAAATTAGCTAGACAAGGTTCTGCTTCAGGTAAATGCGTTAGCGTTTTAGCGTAATGATACTGTGTTTCTTTACCGTGTTATTACAGATTAGTCAAAGCCGTGTTATTTGGCTCTACAGTGCGGTGCTTTAGTTCTGTGGGAGGAATGGCGTTACTCTCCCCTGTCAATCACAGAGACACTAGCCAATCGTGGACGTCTGTGAGCTCGTGTATGTGGAAGAGGGTAGATAGCGCTTTCTTCTGAGTGTGTTACGCCGCCCCGTGACGCATCATGAGCAGAGGTTTGAAAAAGCCTTCACCCATTCTCTTGTTAGGATGAGGTCAAATACCTCATGGATAAAACTAAAGTCCCGCCCACTCCAGCATAGCATTTCACTCGCAAATGCTTCACGGCACAGAAGAAAGATGCATTTGAATTTCTGTTTTCATGTTGTCTTTAATAAGATCCTCTTGACTTTCACTGAGTAAAATTGTTTTAGCTGACTGAAATTTCTGTTTTTTTTTATAAAGACACTTACAATAAGCAAATTATTGACCAGTTTGTTGATTGCTGCTTTAAGATCCTTACTGATTGCTGCTTTAAGAGTTTTTGTTGATGGCTGCTTTAAGATGTTTACTGATCACTGCTTTAAAATGTTTGGTCATCTCTACTTTAAGAGGTTTGTTGATTGCTGGTTTACGAGTTTTACTGATTGCTGCTTTAAAATATTAGTGGTTGCTGCTTTACCAGGTTGGAGATTGCTGTTTTAAGATATTTAGTGAATGCTGCTTTAAGATGTTTGGTTATTGCTGCTTTAAGATTGTTGGTGAATTCTGCTGTAAGATCTTTATTGATTGCTGCTTTAAGAGTTTTGCTGGTCGCTGCTTTAAGAGGTTTGGCAATTACTATTTTATGTTGTTTCTTGATCACTGCTTTAAGAGGTTTATTGATTGCTGCTTTAAGAAAAATGCTTTTGAATTTCTGTTTATACGGTGAACCTTTTAGGGAAAATTGTTTAAAAAATGACTTATTTAGTTTTGATTGAATAAAAGTGTTTTAGCTGACTAAAATTTTTTTTTAGTTAAACCTAAAACTTACAATAACCGAATTACTAATGTCCGACAAAAACCCAGCTTTACACTGTATGATTTGTTGTTTTGATTTTGCTGTTGTGGATAAAAATCGCAGTTTGTAAAAGACTCTGTGTCATGAGTTGAGTTGAGATTGACGTTTTTATACCAAAATCCCTAGCGATGGTTTCTATATTAATTATTGTCGATATTATTTCTATATTAATTATAATCTGGTGTGTATTGTGAGGTTTTGCCCGTGTGTGTGTGTGTGTGTGTGTGTGTGTAGCTACTGACTACTGAATAGCGGATACTCATTTAAGCATTTAGTAACTGAGTGACTGCATATAAGATAGAGTTTGTGTGTGTGTGTGTGTGTGTGCATGTGTGTGTGTGTGTGTGTGTGTGTGTGTTTGGTTAGCTCCCACTTTTTTTCCAGCGGATACATTTTGAAATCTCTCTGCTCGCTGCTGATTCACCTGTTCTTTCCGGATTTTTCAGTTACACTTTGTGAA
The DNA here is from genome assembly GCA_022758105.1 of Pangasianodon gigas. Lineage (NCBI taxonomy): Eukaryota > Metazoa > Chordata > Actinopteri > Siluriformes > Pangasiidae > Pangasianodon > Pangasianodon gigas. The sequence goes on along the minus strand of CM040461.1, from coordinate 2,309,626 downwards.
ACGCTATGTTTCTGATTAAATATTAATATCTGCTCATTAGGGTGTGTGTAGCAATGTGTGAGTGTGTGTGTGTGTGTGTGTGTGTGTGTCGTAGCTGTCACACACACTTCTATATGAGCCTTTCCTTGGCCTTGGTGAATTATTGTTTAACACGCCACTGTGATTACTGTCAGCTACTGAGTAACACAGCTGACTACACATAGTGAGTGTTGCTGTGTTTAATACGGCTCCCTATTCCCTATTCCCTATGCACTATGTAGTGCACTATGTAGTGCGCAAGTACATGTTATACATCATCTCAGCCAATTGTAGCAAGCTAACCACCTAAAGTTAGCATGCTATCTAGAACAAGCTCTTGTTAAAGGAGAGAGGATTTGCTCTTAAGCTCTCTGTTGATCGCTGCTTTAAGATGTTTGCTGATCGCCGCTTTAAGATTTTTGCTGATTGCTGCTTTAAGATGTCTGCTGATTGCTGCTATAAGAGGGTTGTTTGTCTCTGCTTTAAGAGATTAGGTGAGCGCTGCTTTATGAATTTTAGTGATTGCAGCTTTAAGAAGTTTGTTAATTGTTGAGGTTAATTGATTGCTGCTTCAAAATGTTTTAAAATGATCACTGCTGCTTTAAGAGGTTTAGTGATTGCTGCTTTAAGAGGTTTAGTGATCGCTGCTTTAAGATATTTAATGATTGCTGCTTTAAGAGGTTTGGTGATTGCTTCCATAAGATATTTAGTGATCACTGCTTTAAGAGATTTAGTGATCACTGCTTTAAGAGATTTAGTGATCACTGCTTTAAGATATTTAGTGATCACTGCTTTAAGAGGTTTGGTGATTGCTTCCATAAGATATTTAGTGATCACTGCTTTAAGAGATTTAGTGATCACTGCTTTAAGAGATTTAGTGATCACTGCTTTAAGATATTTAGTGATCACTGCTTTAAGAGATTTAGTGATCACTGCTTTAAGATATTTAGTGATCACTGCTTTAAGAGATTTAGTGATCACTGCTTTAAAGAGGTTTGGTGATCCCTTCTTTAAGATATTTAGTGATCGCCGCTTTAAGATATTTATTGATTGATGCTTTAAGAGGTTTAGTGATCGCTGCTTTAAGATATTTAATGATTGCTGCTTTAAGATATTTAGTGATCACTGCTTTAAGATATTTAATGATTGCTGCTTTAAGAGGTTTGGTAATCACTTCCATAAGATATTTAGTGATCACTGCTTTAAGATATTCAGTGATCACTGCTTTAAGATATTTAGTGATCGCTGCTTTAAGAGATTTAGTGATCACTGCTTTAAAGAGGTTTGGTGATCCCTTCTTTAAGATATTTAGTGATCGCCGCTTTAAGATATTTATTGATTGATGCTTTAAGAGGTTTGGTGATAGCTGCTTTAAGATATTTAGTGATCGCTGCTTTAAGATATTTACTGGTCGCTGCTTTAAGATGTTTAGTGATCGTTGCTTTAAGATATTTAATGATTGCTGCATTAAGAAGTTTGGTGATAGCTGCTTTAAGATTTTTATTGATTGCTGCTTTAAGATATTTAGTGATCGCTGCTCTAAGAGATTTAGTGATCATTGTTTTAAGATATTTAGTGATCGCTGCTTTAAGAGATTTAGTGATCATTGTTTTAAGATATTTAGTGATCGCTGCTTTAAGATATTTAGTGATCGCTGCTTTAAGATATTTATTGATTCATGCTTTAAGAGGTTTGGTGATTGCTGCTTTAAGATGTTTAGTGAACGTTGCTTTAAGAGGTTAGGTGATTGCTTCCGTAAGATATTCAGTGATCACTGCCTTAAGATATTTAGTGATCGCTGCTTTAAGAGGTTTGGTGATCGCTGCTTTAAGATGTTTCTTGATTGCCACTTTAAAGGTTTGCTGATCGCTGCTTTAAGATGCATATTTCGATCACTATTTCACTCAAGAACTTTTTGGCTAAGAAGTGGCTTTGGAACTGCTTGTTAGTTTAAATCCTTAATCCTCTCATTTTCTCTCAGATGAATAGTCTCAGCGTTCCCTTTTGTCCTGTTTCTTGCTTTCTCTTTCATACACACACTGTCTCTGTCTCTCTCTATCTCTCTGTCTTTCTCTCTCTCACTCTTTTTGTTTGTCCTGTTCTCTCTGTAATTAGTGCGAAGGCTGAGTTTTTTTAAGCCCCTCCCCCGCTTCTAAACAGAGGCGGAGTCTGAGACACAATAGGGTTTAATCACTCATGTGGTCAGAGTTGAGAGCCAAGCTTCTCTCACATGAGAGAGACAGAGAGAAAGTGTGTGTGTGTGCGTGTGAGTGTGTGTGTGTAGAGCGGAGTTCATCTCACGCTGAGCCGCAGCTACACGAGAGAACCGGGAAAACACTGGCACAGGGTCAGACTGCAGCTGGAAAAATCCACAGAGAGTCAACAGAAACCTGGACCTTCATCATCAGCCTCATCATCTTCATCATCCGGACTGGATCATGGCTGCACGCTTCGAGCTGTTCTATTCTTCTTAGCACACACACAGTGTTTGAGTGGAAATCAGGAGAGACAGGAGGGGCATCATGATCTCTCACTACCCCCTGGCATCTCTGCTCCCGTGGCCACCACTGCCCCTCTGCCTGGAGCTGGACACTGACGGAGGAGTGGCACTGCAGAGATACCAACCACGATCGCCCGACAGCAGCCCTCGACACTGGGTCAGTTCTCTCTCTCTCTCGCTCCCTCTCTCTCTCTCTGTGTGTGTGATTTCCACCTACCTGTTTCTCTCACCAAAATGTCAAGAAAACCCCTACACATTTTTTTTTGTCTAACAAGACTCATCGAGTGTGTAACCATGTCTCTATGAAGTGTGAACATATGGATGGAAATCTGGAGTCCTGCATCCAGGATGGACATCTGGTGTGTGTGTGTGTGTGTGTGTATGTGTGTGTGTGGGGTGGGATTTCTATCCACCTGTTTCTCAAGAGATCAAAATGTCAAGAAAACCCCTACAAATGTTTACAATTTGATCGAGTGTGTACCCATGTCTCGATGATGTGCGAACATCTGGATGGAAACACATCGTATGTGTTTAATGCGAGTCCTGCATCCAGGATGGACGAGTGTGAGTGTGTGTGTGTGTGTGTGAGGTACACTTGTGTGAAACTGGTGTTGACTCAGGCATTTCATCTTGAAATCACTGAGATCCTCTTTAGTGCATTTTTCAATCCATTTAAATCAGTTTATAGAGGCCAAAAGTGATTTTTTTCAACAACTAATGTAGTTGAATGTTTACATGTTTTAATGTGATTCTTTTTCCATATTTTGTCGTCTACATGAAGGAAGTGGCACACACTGCATGATTTTCCATTGTGATTATCGGGCTGTTAGCCAGGTTATTAGGATTTGTGGTATTTGTGTTATCAGAAATCTTTGCAGGTCTCTAATGTGTTGTGTAATTTACAGTTTAGCCGAGCATTGAAAATGTGAGCACTCTTAATGCTAGAAATAATGAATTTCTTGTGTGTTGGTCCCTATTAGTTATGTTCTTGCCAATTTAATTAATCAGCACAATTGTGTTTTGCCTAGAACAGCAGAATGGTGTGTTCTGACCCCAACACACTACACATGTATGTAACATGTTATGTGATGTCATGTACATCATGACAGATGTAGAGTTAATAGAACAGGGACGAGTCAAATGAAAACTTAAAAGTGTATAATGGAGAGCGACCAAAAGCTGTTCAGAGGATAAAAAAGATAAAGTGACTTACAAAGGCTAAGGCTGGGAGTACAAGTTATTAAAAAAAATGAAATTATGGTATACTTTTGTGATACCTATTTGCAATTAACAATGGAAAATTAAAAAAAAAAAAAAAGGTTTTGATTTGCCCTTTCAATCACGCTTATATAATTATATATTTCAGATTCCCTTATTACAGTAAACCATCATACTCATATATAACCATCATACTCATCAGAGTTGTGATTATATGGCCAAAAGTATGTGGACACCTGACCATCACACTTGTATGTGTTTGTTGAACATTGCATTCCAGATTTATTCCTCTTTGCTGGTATAATAAGCTCCACTCTTCTGGGAAGGCTTTCCACTAGATTTTGGAGCGTGGCTGTGGGGATTTGTGTTCATTCAGCTACAAGGGCATTAGTGAGGTCAGGCGCTGATGTTGGGATGTCGAGGAGGTCTGGGGTGCAGTCTGTGTTCCAGTTCATCCCAAAGGTGTTCAGTGGGGTTGAGGTCAGGGCTCTGTGCAGGACACTCGAGTTCTTCCACTCCAACCTTCACACACCATGTCTTCATGGAGCTCACTTTGTGCACAGGGGCATTGTCATGCTGGAACAGGTTTGAGTCTCTTAGTTCCAGTGAAGGGAAACTAATGCTACAGCATACAGAGACACTCTGTACAATTGTGTGCTTCCAACTTTGTGGAAACAGTTTGGGGAAGAACCACATATGGGTGTGATGGTCAGGGGTGCACATACTTTTGGCCATATAGTGTAGATGTTACAAAAATATACAGTATAAGTAAGGAATAACACACTTCAGATCATGTGTTTATATGATGCAATGTTGATTGCCTGATGCCTGATGTGCATTATTTTTGTATAACAGCATGGTCTGGAGTGTGTTGTTTAATTAATAGATTTAATTTAAAGATTGCAATTTTAATTTATAATGAACAACAGGTCACGCATTTTAACGTTTATAGTTAGATTTAATGTTGTGGAACATCCGAGAGACAAGTTAGTTCCTATTCTTACTTATGTTTTAGCTGTGATCTCTCTCTCTCTCTCTCTCTCTCTCTCTCTCTCAGCCTAGAAAGCGTAATCTCCTCTGTCCTGAAGATTATGACTGCTACGAAGTGCTGACACAGGAGACTCCTTCCAAAAATGTTAAATAAACATCTCCTAACAAAAAAACCGTCACCACATCATCGATCATATGTTTGTCTTTGTTAAACAACACCACATTACTTAAATCTGTCTATTATTTGCCTTAGATTATGTGGAGCGTCCACCGTACATGGCCCTGTGAAAGAGCTGTTACTATAGAAACGACAACTTATTAATATAACGAGCACTTTAATATAAAAACCTAGTGTTCATGTTATAGAGAGAACTACTTTCCAAGCTGTGCTGTTATACAAAATAAGTAATGCACACCTTCTGACCACTCGGACTGGAGAATTCATCTGCACTGTGGTATAATAAAACTGGACACCGGCGTAGCTGATTGGTGTTTAATTGTATTCGTATTATAAATTAGATAGTTTTCTCTGAGGAAACATTTGGAAGGAGTCGCTAGTGTCAAAGGTAAAGCTGTAACAGTCTCTATTCCATCAGGACAGAGGAGTTTACGCTCGGTAACATGGCAACATGACAATGTGTGTTTTAATGGCAACATGTGGTGATCACAGTAACGCCGCTTCATCACACCACGCCGTTGTTGATTATTTTACTCTAACAGCATGACACTGAGGGTTCCTTACATATGTTTCATTAGTCAGATTATAAAAACAGAAATGGAATAAAGTGTATTTTTATTGTACTCAGGCTGATGCTGACTCACTGCAGACGCTCTCATTCAGAACAACCAGCATCATGATTTCTGGTAAATAGATAAAAAAAAGAAAAGAAAGAAAAGCAGTTATTGCACCACAGTGTGAAATCTCTGTTAGGAAAGGATGGATATGATGATGCAGCAAGAGAAAGTGCATGACTCTGTGTGTGTGTGTGTGTGTGTGTGTGTGTGGGGAGGATAAGAAGGCTTGGACAGATAGTGAAAAGTGTTTGAGTTGTGTCAGAGTGATTCTTTGTGTTTCAATTCTGTTCATTTTTCTTTTTTATCCTCATCTCTGCCCATTCTGTCTTTTCAAGCTAACTATCCGAAACCTAGCCATTATTTGTGTGAGCTACAGTATGTTTCTGGAGCTTTCCATGGACAAACCATAAACAGATCAGTCAGGTGTTACGCAGCCAGTTTGCTTTCAAATGATCAGAGGGACGAATTTGACCAGCATTTGGTCCCAGTGTGGGATGTGTGTAAATATTTGAAACCTCTGAGACTTCCACAATGTAGTGATAAAGTGCTGATGAGGAGTGGAAGAGAGAGAGAGAGAGAAAGCGAGAAACCCCCCTTCTCTCTTATCTGGTACTCGAGGTTAGTGCTCTTCCTCACACTGTGCTCCCCTTCCAGCTATTGTTCTTTCAGCAAAGAGAGCACACACACACACACACACACACACACACTTAAAAAAACAGAACACAAAGCACCGAAGTGCACGAGCGCAAAGCGTAAACTCCTCTGTCCTTAAAATGTTGAAACACTTAGAGTTATAGTTTTCCCTCTGACTGTTACAAAGCGCTGACACTGGAGACTCCTTCCATAAATGGTAAATAAACACATTTCTCCTTACAGAAAACTTCACCACATCAGTTATTCAATTATACACATTTTAAAAAATAATAATAATCTGTTTATGTGGATCATCTGCTGTACAAATCCCTGAGAATGAGCTGTTACTATAGAAATGATCATTAATATAAACCTGTGATTTGCAGCTGCACTACTGTCAGAGCTGCTGTTAAAGAAAATTAATCAACACCTTCTGACCAATCAGAATCCAGAATCTAACAGTGCTGTGGGATAAAACTCTGCTCAGAAACCATTAAACCCATCAGACTCTGCTGTAAACCAAACAGCCAATTTCCATTAGGAAGAATTTTTTTCTTTTTGTTTGAGCAGGGACATAGCGCCAAGTTTCACATTTGCAACACACACACCCGCACACACACTCATATTCCACCTACGTCACGGATTAACACAAAGTGCGAAATTACACAGATCTGCATGAGCACTGACACACACAAACACATGTTGGTTTTTCTATCTTCATGAGGACTTTCCATTGCCGTAATGTTTACTGTAGCTGTAACTCTATACATACAGCTAAAGCCAAGATTTTAGGAAACCTTTTGGTTCTTTAACCTGGTATTTTTGAGGACCGGGTGATTTGTGAGGACATTGTGAGCACATTTGGTCCTCACAAAGTGCTAAATACGTGTACACACACACTGTGAGTCTATCAGCTCTCAGGTTCTTGCTTATCAGCGTGAGTAGGTGGGAGACTCAGGGCTCTAACCTCGTCCACATAAATCTCATTTATCGCCACTCTGCCCTTCCTTTCTCTTCGTTTCTCCCAAACCACCATCATTAAATCATGGCTCATTCTCTGATATGTTTAACCGCTTCATCGCACACTCCTCCGCCACCTCCTGTCCTTCGTTCTCCTCCACAACCGAGTCACGCAGCCTGTTGGCTCATAAAACCGTGATTGCGCCTCCGTGCTGCTTAATGGCCCTGGTTTTTTTTTTCATGGCATGGATGATGCTGTTGGACCAAAGTCCAGCCCTTAACGAAGGCTCGAGTCGCAATAAACGACGGATACGTCCTTCCTGTATCTCAGCTCCAGCACAGCAGGCTGTTCTTCATGCTCCTCTGTATGCTAACAAGCCTTTATTGGAGGTCAGTGAACTCTAATAAAGAGCAACGTGGTGCAATCCAGCCAGCTCTGCGGGTCAGGCGTCAACTCCGTGGCACGAGCGCGTGCTCCGACTCTGAATTTACTCTCAATTTAGGAGTTGCAGATGAAGCATTTTTCACATCTGCTGCTCTTCCTGTTTTTCCACAAAAAGAAGTGAGAAGTTTTTTTTTTGAAAGTGACACTCTCTGCTGCTTTTTATTCTCTCACTCTTTGAGTCATTGCCGACTTTTTGAATCACTGTTTCTGTGATTCATTCATATGTTTTGGAACGAGGCTCGATTATCAGGAATCTGGAAATCATTGCATATGCATATGACATTTCATTTCCTGTGTGGTAACAAAATTGTGTTAAGTTAGCTACGTTAGCTGTAGGCCATGTGTGTTTAGCTTTTGGTTTGAGTGTTATTTTCGAATTCATTGTCGTTTCTATAGTAACAGCTCATTCACAGGGACGTGTATGGCGGACGCTACACATAAATGGGTTAAAAAACACGTATAATCAGTGATATGGTGAAATTTCCTGTAAGGAGATGCTTGTTTAACATTTATGGAAGGAGTCTCCAGTGTCAGCGCTTTGTAACAGTCAGACGTAAAGCTGTAACTTTAAGTTTTCCGACATCTTCAGGACAGACGAGTTTATGCATTGCGGTTTCTTGGTAACACAACAAGGTAAATTTTTTTAAAGTTGTTAACTTTGAGAAAGAGAAAGAAAAGAGAGGCTGGTGAAGGAATGACTGTTTATAGCTGCTATAACCTAAGTGAGAACAGGTACTAACTTGTTTCATGGACGTTCCACAACATTAAGTATAACTATAAACGGATGGCGACTGAACAGGGCACAACAGTGCAGACTAAATTTGTGACAAAATATTTCTACATGTTTTGTAGAGGTTTTTTTTCTTAAACCAAATGACGTTACTTGTTGGAAGACGTTACACCAAATAAAATCTCATCAGAAAACAGTAGCTTTAGTGATTTGCTGGAGCAGCAGCATTTTTCCATATGATTTCACATATGAATATTGTGCTACATGTTGTCAATCCATTAAAAAAAATTGAATATAATATAAAAAATTATGAGTTTTACCCATTAATCTCTTGCATGTAAGACTCATTTTATAGAACTTGGTCTTGCAATAAAATACTATATATTTTGCTTTATTTCAAGAGAAAATAAACGTTTATTACAGGTTTGTGTTTAAATTTTAGCGAGGCTTTAATCATGTGATAAGTTAAAGGACAGATGGACTGTATATAAATATTCCATAGCTGGCTTGAGGTTTAGTAAGGAAGTGTCGAGCTTGGGCTTTTGCAGCGCTGCAGCATGGTGCAGTTTCATTTCAGCTTTCTGAAAAATATATAATAATCAGACAAGCCTTTCTGTGGTATTCGGTTTCTTTTCATTACTTTAATTACGCTTCCTCTTTTCCTCTCCTCATAACAAAGCTTCAAGGAGGACTGAGGACCCGAAGACAAGCATATTAGCTGAAAGTGACCTTGTCTTTAAAGCGGCGATGTTTATTGATGACTTGCTGCACAGGTGTGTCACTGACGGAGGTGGACAAAGTACAGTGAAAGTGCACTGAAGTAAAAGAGCGGGTACTGGGTCAAAATCTTACGCAATTAA
>CM040461.1:2277977-2297977 GCA_022758105.1 Pangasianodon gigas | reverse complement strand
TGTTTCATACATTTTTTCAGTGTGAATTATTATTATCGGAATCACGTCTAAAGTATAACTCCGCCTTCAAACTTTAAACCACGCCCCCTACCTGTAGAGTGAAATCAATCTATTTACTAAGGAAGAAAGCTAATTGAGACGGAGCTGCAAATGTTTTTTTTTTTTTTTAATTGTCCATGTTTATAGATAACAATGTGTTACACATTGTTAGAAACTGTTCTGTTTGAATTGATGTAATTATGCGATGATGCTAAACTGGTGGCTATAAGCATCACTTTCCCTGTTAGCTACGGTAGCTTTGTAGCTCCAGAACTTCAGAGCTACTTCAGAAGCAAACGTCAGACGCCGGACACGTCTTGGCTGACTGAGTGAATTTACTGCGAGGAAAAATTGTAGCTGTTTGATTGTCACTTTGAAATGTTGAAAATGTATTTATCACCCTCTCAGGTTTGTTGTTAGGGGGACCTTTTAAAGGTTCTGTGTAGAAGCCCACAACAAAGCCTTTCCCTGCAGAAGCCTTTAGAAAGCTAGAAACAAGAACTTTCCAAAGAACCTGGCATGAAGCTGTTTTTCTAAGTGTGTACTTAAAACAAAACGTTCTTTCCTCTTCTTAATTGTTGCTTGTGCTCAGGGATTCTTGTGTAAACATGATTTAGCATAATTTAGCAAGAATTAGCATGATTTAGCTTGACTAAAGTTTTATTTGTTTATATATTTATATTTTTTAATCTGAAATTGTTGCCCGTCGAGCTCTAAAACCCAGCGCACAACTTTCTTTTGGCTCTGTTGGAATGTGGATTGTTCTGCCCTCTAGTGGACATTACGTGTACACACACACACACACACACACACACACACTTATCCACACACACACACGTACACACACTGTGCTCCTACGCATGCACTCATTGCTCGTCACTGGTGAAAAATGATGATTGGAGGTTTATGGGAAATGAGTGTATGTGTGGATAAGTGTGTGTGTGTGTGTGTGTGTGTGTGTGAGGCAGTCAGCTGATGCTTACATGGGCTTTTCTAACCGCACGATTTCACAATAACAGAGTTTCCATTGCGCTTCTCTCTCTCTCTCTTTCTCTTTCTGATCAGACTTTTTTATTTCCTGTCGAGACTCTGAGAGGGGAGATGCAGCTTCTCTGTCACAAACCCACACTCTTTCGTTTCTACTTTCCACCACAGTCTGATCTATTCAGGGCAGGTTCTGTATGGTTATGGGTGAGAGATGAGAGATTCCTGTACACGAAAGCAGACAGGTTCTTCACATGGTGTTACAGCCCTGCTATACAGTTTGGGAATGAAATGCAAGAAATAAGTGCTAATTTTGCATTCATATTTCTTCATTTATGAAGAATTTTTGCCACCTTCCTGCTTCACACCTGCTTCCTGTCTCCTCAGAATGTCGGTCTACTACACTCTAAATCATTACTTTAATTCTTACAGCATTATTTTACAATAACATATTTTGAATTTGCAATGATATAGTGATGAATTCTGGATGTTTCAAGTCATTTACAGCAGTAAATCTGCAGTAAAATATAATTATACAGACGAAATTAACAACTTATGAGTGTTTGTTAACTAGTTTACAAATTCTTTGTTAGGTAGATTGTATGCTAAGGAATGAAACACTCTGTGTTGTGCTGTTATAAGAAAATCATCATCATCAAGGTGGTGTAATGAAGCATAGTTACTGTTACCACAGTGAAGTTGATTATTTTCCTACAACAGCACGCCCCCAAGTGTTTATCTGTTTATAGTTACATTTCATGTTGTGGAAACAAGTTAGTTCCTGTTCTCGCTTACGTTATTGCAGCTATAAAGAGTTGTTCCCTCACCAGCCTTTCTTTTTCTGTCATAAAAAAACCACAGCTTATTGCAGAAAAGTGTAAACTCCTCTGTCCTGAAGATGTGGGAAAGATTACAGCGTTACCTCTGACTGTTACAGAGTGCTGACACTGGAGACTCCTTCCATAAAAACACATTTCTCCTTACAGAAAACTTACAGAAATCCCTTTCTGTGGAGCATCCTGCATATGAATGAGCTGTTACTATAGAAACGTATTAGAAAGTGAGCATTAATATAACCCTGCACTACTGTCAGAGCTGCTGATCATCCACACCTCCTGACCAATCAGAATCCAGCATTCAGCAGCGCTCTGGTATAATGCTATAAAGTTTGCTAATCTGTTGCGTGACATGTTTTTCACATCTTTTGTTAAGCTGTTCACCAGATCATTGGGACTTTTTTCTATTATTTTTATTAGTTTATTTAATGATGTTTGAATAGCAAAAGGGAAAATCTGCTATGTTCAGTAGGTTTTGATTCAAATCTATAAAAATATTTCTTTTGTTTGTTTGTTTTTATTATTTTTTAATGCAGTAAGACAGTATTATTTTTAACAGTAATTTATAGTAATTGTTCTATTAAATATGAATGATTACAAGTAAGCATACTTACAAAAACGGAATAAATTTTTAATTATACTTATAAATAACAGTACAGTAGTGCAATTCTTTTATAGCATTGTTGTGCTTTTAGTTTACAGTTTACTATAAAATCTACAGCATTTTTTGTGAGGTTTAGGCTAGTTAGTTGTACGTCTTGTTGTGTTGTTATTGAATCACAATTCTGTGAACATTAGACACTGACACCGTCCTCTGAGTGTATTCTCATATATTCACTTTCTATATGACAGAGACGCAGGCTAATTTCTGAGGTTGTGTCATCAGCACCTGCATTTAGAAACCCAAAACTGAAAACTTGTTGACGTTTTTTTAGTCAGCGTAAATTGTCGAACACTCTGTTCTGTTGTCATGGTAAAGTCATTGCTTAGTGATTTTGTATTTTTGCTGATGTCTCTACAGTCATCAGTGGCCGTTACACTACAGCTGCTGCTCCGATTCCGACTCGCTGGAGTCAGGAGGCTGCAGGCAGGAAGTGGCAGATTTCCTGGAATGTGTGTGTTTCCTTCTGGTGAAGAGCAATAACAGCAGCAGGCTCTCTCCCGGCCTGGCTACAGAGCGGCGTGTCCCCACTGTTCTGTTTTTGACATTGTGTGTGTGTGTGTGTGTGTGTGTGTGCATGTGTGTGTGTGTGATGCTCTTTTTGTGCTGACGGAATATCTTTACAGTGACTGAAAAACATGATCTGACATGGTGGTGACTTTTGGCAGGTTTCCATTAGTGAAATCCTTTTATACACAAAAAGTGTGTGTGTGTGTGTGTGTGAGTGTGACTGTGTGTTCACCGTCATCTCTGTATATGTTGGAATGTGTGAGATTATCAACTAGAGAGCCTCAGTCAGGATGAGGTCAGGCTACAGGAATACACACACAGATAGCACAATAAGCACTTTTCCAGAAACTTCCATGAACTCCAGGAATGAGCCGTAAACAGAAATTATTATTATTATTATTATCATTATTATTATTATTTGTAGTAGTAGTTCAGGGGCCTTCTTTGTATGCGTATTAGGAGCTTGAATGGATTGTTGAAGATTATGACATGATCCTGGATTTTTTGGATTTGTCTGTTTTTCTAAATTGCGACACAAAGCGACAGTTAAACTGAGACTTTCTCAACTCTATGCAAATTAGATAAGACACAGTAAAGAGACAAATCCAAACAGTTGGCTCAAATGTTTCCTCGGACCAATCCTATGGGACGTGTGGTCCGACGTTTCTTCAGTTCCCCACTCACAACTTTACCTGCAATTAGTTCCCATTTACTTTTGGAAGAAAAAACTTGGTGATTTCATCTCATCCTGTCATATACCATCTCTCATCATATGTGTATAGAGACGTAATGAAGAAAGGTAAAGCTCAGAGAAAGAAGGACGTAGCAAAGATCGTTTGTGCCTCTGGTGCGTGTATGTAGCTAGGGCAGTTAGCTTGCTTTGCTAATCAAATCTGAGAACAAAGCTAGTATAAATCAATCAACCGAATTATACTCTGATTTGTGCATTATTTAATTTGTGTTTAAGTAGCTACACACTCTATATTTAGCTACTACAATTTTTTATCTGAAATAAACAACACTGGACAGGCCACGCCCACAAGATAATAATTACAAGTGACACACACGACTTGTTAGCGTGAACTTAGGGTTAAACTTCCCACTCTAGTCTTCATGCCCTTGTCTTTTTTCTAATAATGTAAATAATTTGAGTTGTTTTAGCGATCAAATAACTCCGCTCCGGTTCAAGTTTTTGGTGCTGGAACTGATCATACTCTATAATTGGAGATTCGGTACCGGTTCCAGCTCTCTTCTGAGTGAGACAGATTTTATTTCCTAATGCTGCCTGAAAATGCTGCCTACCTAGGCAACCTCCTCCTGAGTAGAAGTCGGGACATTGGGGTAGTGATGATATTTTTCAATGTCCACAATCATAACATCATCCATAAAATATTGTGATTATGTATCATGTATAAATCAGCACGTGTCTATACACAAAAAATGGTGCAAACAAAATATGACGTGTGTGTGTGTGTGTATTTGTGTGGCTCATAGACGTTTTGCCTGACATTTCTCCTGGCCTTGTTTTTTTGGACGTGATGATGACATCACTCCCCTCTGAGAGAGAGCAGCTGTCCCTGGAGGGGGTCTGAGGAGTGCCGACCTTTCCCAGCACTCTTCTGTGTGTGTGTGTGTGTGTGTGTGTGTTCTCCTTTTGAGGGTCTGGGAACTAGAGCATGGGTTTCCCCTGGGCCTCCCTAACCCTAAAGTGACCTTTCTGCCCTGAACCGCCCCTTGTTGATCACACACACACGTGCACATGCTCACACACACAAACACACACAAACACACACACAAAACATACACGCACGCGCACACACACCACACCCAGACATCACGGCGGTGTGTGTGATCCGCAGGGCATGCGACACTTGGCTGGTATGACGTGGGTAATGTAAGGTAGAGAAGGGAGCGTGCCAAGACACACACACATTCAAGTGTGTGTGTGTGTGTGTGTGTGTGTGTGTGTGTGTGCCACATTACATCTGTCTTGGTATGTTTCTCTGCTGAAACAATCAGGTTGAACGTAAGTCTTCCTTACATTGTGTTTCTTAAGTCTGACGCTTATGTCATCGTACAATACACTCCCCACCCCACCCCACCCCCAAACACACAAACACACACACACACACGTGCAGCTGAGCTCGTAAAGGAGCTATTCCCTTCACACGTCCTAATTTTGCTGAGTGACAGGTGTTTCTGCGTCAACGAGGGCGGAGTTTAATTCGGTTAGCCAATCATGTGCTTGATCATATGACATCACTGCTAAATTTTGATTTCTTGTCTTTGACTTGGCAGAAAAAAGTATTTTATTTACATACAGTAATATAATCATTAACCCAATGTCAGCTATTTTGCTAGCAAGCTTGACAATGACAATTAATCATACAATGAAGTATTTTACATTTACCAGACACTCTTATCCAGAACGACTTACGTCTTATAACAGAGCAGTTGAGCGTAAAGGGCCTTGTTCAAGGGTCCAGTGGTGGCAGCTTGGCAGCGCTGGGATTTGAACTCGCAACTTTCCAACTTCCAAAGTCTTAACCACTGAGCAACCACTTCCATGTTTTCAACAGACACCGTTATGTGACTTACGCTCATCTCATTTATACAGCTGAGTGTAAAGGGCCTCATGGCTCATGAGGCTCAGCTTGGCAATGCTGGGATTTGAAATCATGACCTTCCAATCAGAAGTTCAAAGTCTTAACCACTGAGCTACCACTGCCACAGCTAGTGACACTGATGGCGGTATTAGTGTGAAAGCTGAAGCTTTGGAAGCTGATTTGTTTGGGTAGAGTGTACAGATGAGGAGGTGAGAGAACAGGATGGACTAAAGGACTAAAGCGCTGCTGCATAGCTCTCATTAGGTAGAAATGATGCGAGGGCTAATGCTACATTCGACTAAAACTAGTAACTCTGAATTTACAAACTCTGACTAGGAAAAAAACAAAGAAAACATCCCCCTCAATTTGGAATTCCTTCTTGGAATGTCAGGAAGGCCTCCTCAACCCAGAGTTCAGCAAGTGACATTAAATCAACATGGCCGCTCACAGCATCAACAGTAAACACAGTAGCATGTTAAAATAACTTAACTTTGAATGAGTTGTACCGTATATACAAGTATTTGCTTTAGATCATTCAACATACACATATTCGTTTGTTAAATCTATAACACTGACTCTACAGTTCACTGTTTTGAGGAGGTAAATATACATCACTCATCACAGCTAGTTGGTTAGATTTTTGCTAACAAAAGTCTAACATGGAGGCGTCCATGTTTTTTTCCCCACTTTGTAGCTCGAACACATTGAAAATGACGGCGAGCATAGAATCCTGCTGCAGGTAGTCAAACAGCATTGTGGGTAATCTCGGAAACCATTAACCAAAGTTAAAATAGGCCAATATGTCAGTGAAAAGAAGTTTAAAACCAAAAGTGTGATGTGTAGCTGCATCGCATCCTGAAACTCTGAGTGAAACATCTCCACTACTGCTCCACTGGGTCTCTTATTAATATGACATTAAATGTTGCTGGAAAATGAAAAGAAGAGAAGCTCTTGCAGTTTTTAGTTTTGGTTTTAATGGAGAAACATGGCCGTTATCCTTAAGTTTGAGATTGTTGAAATCGTCTGTAACTGTGCTAGCAACAACAACGCTCCCCGGTGATTAGCAACCGCTAACCTCTCTCACTGAGAGGAATAACAGAAACACAACAAACAGAAAGCAACACATGAGCACCACAACCACTCAACACATCAGAAATATTACAACATTAACATTTTTAATGTGTTTCAGGGTTTAGTAAACGATTAAATCTGTATTTAGCAAGAGACTTGGACGAGGTGTTTGGTAGAGTGCTTGGTAACAAGATTACAGACTGGTTTAGGATCTTTAAACTGAGATAAGATGTTGTAAAAATACTTTTTATTTGTATTATATTTGTAGAATATTAAGTTAGTCAGGTAGATATTTGATTAGCAACGTTAGCATTTTGGTTTATTGAAGACTAGCCCTCTGGTGGAGGTGTACAGCATTGCAGTCGTTTTTTTGGTACAATGGGATGAATAGGAAGTGGGCAGAGGGACAAGAGAGCTGGGACGGGACTGAGAGAGAGTGTGTGTGTGAGAGAGAGAGAGAGAGAGAGAGAAGGAGAAAAGAGGGATTCAACGATCATATTTTTTCGTTTTTTCCACCGGATTTAGCCGCGTAGCGACGCACTGATGCTGCTAACATACGATGTGAGAAAACGTCACCATGAAATTCGCCTGGAAAGCTAAAATGGTAACGTTAAACCTTTTTATTTTTAATTTGTTAAAAAGTTTTGCCACTTTTTTCTTATGGTTTGGAGGAGAAAGACGGCGGATGGAGGGACGGAGGGGGAAGAAAAGAGGGACGGAGTATAAAGGAAAAGTAAAGGATAATGGAGTTACAACAGAGCGCGAGCTATGGGGAGCTGAAATAAACATTGTTGCCAAGTAACACAACTGTCGCAAAATGTTAGCTGTTTGTGTTTATGTTTATGTTTATTTATTGTCCGTTTTAAACATGGCCGCGAGGGTTTTAAAAAAAACAACTAATTTTGTTAGGAGTTAGGAGACCGTTATTTCACTCGGGGGGATGAGGAAGCGATTAGAAAACATATTTTTTTGTGAACTGAAGCGCGTTAGTTTGCGCTGTTTTCTAATGAAAATGCAGCTTGATTTCACTACTACTACTAACTAGTACACAAAATACACAAGTAACTATAGCAACCGCACTAGTTTCCCATACTCCTCAGTATGCTAGTATGCGCTTCGGAAAGTGCAGATTCTGATATAAATAAATAAATAAATAAATAAAAGCCTGATGGAAAAAAACTAAGGCGCTTAAAAGTACATAAAAGAATTGTCTATAAGCGTTTATGGGTTACAGCTTCGTTATTTGGTGTTTTTTTTTCCCCTCCAAATGCATTTTTTCTGTCTTTATTTTTGTGAATCATTACATCTATCCTGTGTAGCATTTGTGTTCTGTTAGGGTTGGAACAATACCGTGATATCGACTGCGATACCGATACTGAACGATATCCCAGACGATAACAAACAAACAAACAAATAAACAAATAATCATCATTTGATCATTTTTATTTTGTATGTAAAACAATTGAGGCGCTTTGTTTTTGTATGTATAGTGTTTGGAAAAATTCTTAAAAGTTTTAAAATGTTTACTTGACGTTTATGTATATATATAATATCTGTTGTATTTCTGCTATTAGTGGAT
This sequence comes from Pangasianodon gigas, assembly GCA_022758105.1. Taxonomy (NCBI): domain Eukaryota; kingdom Metazoa; phylum Chordata; class Actinopteri; order Siluriformes; family Pangasiidae; genus Pangasianodon; species Pangasianodon gigas. Next base: position 2,289,691 of record CM040461.1, on the reverse strand, counting down.
AAAATAACATTTGATAGAAAACAAGCGTAAACAAGATCAAGAGATGTCCGTCTTGATATTAGTCATTTTTATTAGTCATTTTTATACCACAGCGCCATTGAATTCTGGATTTCGATTAGTCAGAAGGTGTTGATTCATTTTCCATAACAGCAGCTCTGGCAAATCACAAAATCCCAGGTTTATCTTATTAATGCGCTCGTTCTAAAATGTTAATGTTTCTAAAATAACAACTTACACGAGGACTTGTAGCACGGACGCTCTTCGTGATCTAACACTAATGCTACACAAATTTAAAAACAAAATGGTGACTTTGCTGTAAGGACATGTTTCTTTGACATTTATGGAAGGAGTCTCCAGTGTCAGTGCTTTGTGACAGTCAGAAGTAAAGCTGTAATGCAAGTGATAGCAGGGACTAATTAGTTTCGTGGACGTTCCACAGCAATAAATGTAACTTTAAATGGATAAAAATATAATGATTTTGTTCTGTAATGAATTAAAATTTGAGGAATATATGAGGAATAAAACTCATCAGGATGTGCTGTTATTGGAAAATAATCCTCGTTAGTGTGGTAACAGTAACTCAAGTTCTTCACACTAACCTATCCTTGATTATTTTCCTATTACAGCGTGACATGGAGTGTTTTATTCCTTATGTCACAAACAGCTTCAAAACATTTTAACAGCGTTGTAAAGAGCTGTTTTAAAATGATATGAATTACAGTTAGACAGTTAGCACAATGTTAGCATTGTTTCAGGGTTTTCAGCATCAGGATCCAACATTATTCATCTCCTCATTGTTACATTTTTAAAAACAAACATTTATTTAAACTCTGTCGTTGATGCCAAAGCCATGCAGTAGCGTATACACTCGGCTTAAGTGTTGATGTGCGTTATTACTTTGAGAAAGCTGCATAAATATAAACTCATGTGTAACTCTGCTGTGTTTAAGATGCTAAGAGACCTGAAAGAGTTTCTTGGCACTTAAGTCTTTCCCACCGGTTCGTCGTATACGGAATCAGCTCTTAATTGTAGGTTACAGTGTAAGCCTCGGTGTATTTAAACACCAAATTACAGTGTGTTATAAAGCCGGGTTAATAACAGCCTGCGTGAAAACGACACTACAAACAATTCACGAGCACTTTTACTTATAAATCCTCAGTACTTTGTACGGGACGCATTGAATCCTACAAACAGGCGTGTCCCAATGTCAACCGACTCGAACGCATTAGAAGTGTAATGCTTTTACATTCGAGTATTGAGAAACCTATAATCTGCTCATTTCCTGTATCGGTTTCTCCAAGTGTTTTTGTTCTAAATCTGAAAGAATTAAACACCCTGTATATCATCCAGTTTAAGGAGTTTAGGGAAATTATTAAATGATTATTATTTATCAGTGTTGTGATAAACGTTTGCAGAGTTTAAACTGCAAAGTCACCGCTTCCTGCAAATTATTCAACGATTGATACTCCAGAGTCTGATTTCTTTTATTGTAGCATCATGGCATCAGTGGCTTTGATACAAAAGAAGCACATGAGTGCCGGTTATACGTTTCATACCACGTTCTGGATTCTGATTGGTCAGAAGGTGTTGATTAATTTTCTGTAACAGCAGCTCTGACAGTAGTGCAGGTCTATATTAATGCGCTCGCTCTAATACGTTAGCGTTTCTATAGTAACAGCTCATTCACATGGACGACGCTCCACATAAACGGATTTTAAAAAAAATTGTTGATATGGTGAAGTTTTCTGTAAGGAGATACGTGTTTATTTAAGTGTTATGGAAGGAGTCTCCAGTGTCAGCGCTTTGTAACAGTCAGTAACTTTAGGTTCTCAGACGTTACACTTTGCGGTTCCTCTGGAACATGACAAGCTGCGTTTTTTCTTTGTTTTTTTTTTTGTCTTATTAACTTGAAGAGAGAGAAGAAAGAGAAGCTGGTGAGAAAACGACTGTTTATAGCTGCTATAAAGTAAGCAAGAACAAGAACTACCGGTTTATATAACTAGAAACGGATAAAAAGTACAGTGTTTTATGCTGTTATGAGAAAATAGTCAACTTCAGGGTGGTGAGAGTAACTCCTCTTCATCACACCCCATAGTTTTATATCTACAGATTATAGTATATAAATATCTATAGATTGATCTCATAGATATTGACCAATTTATAGTAAATTGAAAAACGACTTATTATATATCTTTATAAACCTGAGGTGAAATCAGTGATTACAATCTGGCAACCCGACCAGTACAGCTTGGAGATTGTAATACCCAAAAATGTTATTTAGAAAAATGGACTGCGTTAGATTTTTTTTTTTTCTAATATCAGATTTTAAAAATAAATATAAATTCATCTATATGGCATATTTTAAGAATATTTTGTTTTATTTTATTTATTTCTTTATTACTGTTTTGAAAAGCAATAATACACCCATACGAACCCCATATAGTAATTTCATTAGTAAGTAAGAGTATGTCGTAATAGTAACTATGGTAATGATGGGGCGTGGCCTATTTTGATATTGTTTAGCAGAGTAGTGGTTTGTGAGGTAACCCAGAAAACGTTGTGAAATAAATTTTGCACAATATAGTATGAGTTGTGTGTAGTGTGTGCGTGTGGTGTGTATTGTGTGTGTATAGTTTATGTATAGTGTGTGTCTGTGTATTGAGTGTGTATTGTGTGTGTGTGGTGTGTATGTTAGTGTGTATGTATAGTGTGTGTATAGTTTATGTATAGTGTGTGTATATAGTGTGTGTGTGGTGTGTATTGTGTGCGTATTGTGTGTGTGTGGTGTGTATTGTGTGTGTGTGTGTGGTGTGTATTGTGTGTGTATTGTGTGTGTGTGTTGTGTATGTTAGTGTGTATGTATAGTGTGTGTATAGTTTATGTATAGTGTGTGTATATAGTGTGTGTGTGGTGTGTATTGTGTGCGTATTGTGTGTGTGTGTGTGGTGTGTATTGTGTGTGTACTGTGGACTCAGCAGGCTCCGGGTTGCGAGTGTGTTCACCTCCTGCTATTGTTTAGCAGCGCGGCCGGTGTGACTCGTTTAGCCCGGTGTTTATCTCTCAGAGCTGCACAGGAAACAGATGGCGATTGCAGACTGGACGCTCGATTCTGATTGGACGAGCTGAGAGCTCCTGATGTGTAAAAAACCCTAGATTTTACAATTGAACAGGGTGTACGTTTCATTTCTGCTCTCCAGCTCCTGTCATGTTGTTGTGTGTTTCCATTTCCATTTTTCCATATTCCACACACACCCACACACACACACCCACCCACACACACACACACGCACACACACACACGTCACTGATGAGGAGAGTGGGCATGGCACTTCAGTACTGTGACGTCAGGATACGCAGTATATGATACGATACACTTAAACAAGTCACGATGCGATACACTTTAATTCACTGTTTAATTCACTGTGGAGTTCGGCACAGATTCGATTTGATTCGATTCGATTCAGTCCTGAGCCGTATGATTCAGTTCATCGTCAGGGACGTGGACTTTTTCCAATTTCCGGTTTCTTGTTAAAGCAACAAGCTGCAGGTTTTTTCTGCTATTAACTTGGCCAAGTTGCAAGTTTTGCAAATCACATTGCTTTTTATTGACATTTCCTTAACTTGGTGTTGTGTTGCGGGGGTCGTTCTCTCTCTCTCTCTCTCTCTCTCTCTTTCTATATTACTTTATCTCTCTCTCTCTCTGTTTCTATATTACTTGTCTCTTTTTCTCTCTCTCTCGCCCTCTCTCTCTCTGTCTCTTTCTCTGTTACTTTGTCTGTCTCTCACATGCTATTTCTATATTACTTTGCCTGTCTCTTTTTCTCTCGCTCTCGCCCTCTCTCTCTCTCTCTGTCTCTTTCTCTATTACTTTGTCTGTCTCTCGCATGCTATTTCTATATTACTTTGCCTGTCTCTTTGTCTCTTTTTCTCTCTCTCTCGCCCCCTCTCTCTCTTTCTCTCTCTGTCTCTTTCTCTATTACTTTGTCTGTCTCTCTCGTGCTATTTCTATATTACTTTGTCTGTCTAGTGGTCTCTTTCTCTCTCTGTCTCTCTCTCTCTATTACTTTTGTCTCTCTCTCTATTACTCTCTCCTCCCCTCTCTCCATCTCTCTTCCTTTTTCTCTGTCTTTTTTTTCCTCTCTCTCTCTCTCTCTCTCTCTCATTCTTTGTCATCCATCCTTCATTGTTGACAGATTTTCCGATTCAAAAATAACTTTTCTTTAAACCGCTAGTAATAATAGTAATAAATGCTCAGAAAAAAGTCAGTAAATATCTTTCGCTACACCTGTAGACATGTTATGATGATGTGCGGTATGATATGGACCCGGAGCGCACCGACCGCATGCTGATCCGAGCTAAAGCAGTGCAGCGGCTCTGCAACAAGCAGCCGAATGCTTTAACATAAATGCTTCAGGTCACTCGTTCTGTCCTCACTGAAGCCCTGAGTATGCTTTTCCCTTCAATATCTCTTTCTCCTTCTCTCTAAAGAGGCTCAAATGTGTCCGTCGGATGCCTTAAACATCCATCACCCGCCGTGTGTATAAAGCAGAATGGGTGGGGTTTCCGTCAGATCGGACACGTCACGCCTGCTATGATGTCATCTCGTCTCTACAGTTCTCGTTTTTCTCTTATGTTGCACTTCTTCTGTTTTTACATCACTCTGCTGCATTTATAACATTTTACATGAAGCCTGTTGCATAATGCCGCTTATCTGTGTGTGTGTGTGTGTGTGTGTGTGTGTGTGTGTGGTGCCTCTCGGTGCAGAGCTCGGTGCAGGACTGGGGCGAGGAGGTGGAGGAGGGGGCCGTTTACAGCGTCACACTCAAGAGGGTCCAAATCCAACAGGCGGCCAACAAAGGAGCAAGATGGCTGGGGGTAAGAGAACACACACACACACACACACACACACACACACACACTACATAAAAGTTTATTTTCAGCATTATAACAGCGCATCCTGAAGTGTTTTATTCCTCTTACACCACAGCAATTTGTCAAGGAGTATAAATTTTTTGTTTATTAAAAAAAAACAGCAAACTTTTGTCATACTTTTTTTTTTATCCATTTCTAGTTACATTTAATGTTGTGGAATGTCCATGAAACAAGTTTTCGCTCACGTTATAGGAGCTGTAAACAATCGTTCCCTCACCAGCCTCTCTTTTATTTTTCTCTCTCTTGAATTTAATAAGACAAAAAAAAAACAAAAAAACGCAGCCTCACCTTTGATTGTTACAAAGCACTGACACTGGAGACTCCTTCCAGAAAATCTCATCATGTCAAAGCTTACACACGTTGAACAAACTCTGCAAAAACATGCAGTTTTTACTCTCATTGGTTCTTTTCAGACGCCCTGTAGAAACAACAACGTATTATAACGAGTGTGTTAATATAATATAAACCTGCACTGCTGTTATAAAAAAAACAAAACGAATCAACACCTTCTGACCAATCAGAATCCAGAATTCAGCAGCGCTGCTACTTTAACAAGGAAAAACTAACGAACATCTAGACGTGAAAGGCAACATGAACGATTTGTTGGTTTTGAATAATTAGCACCTTAGATGTTTATGGAAAAAAATATTACTGCTATTTCAATGAGAGCTCATAACCTAAAAAAAAAAAAAAAAAAAGCCTGAAACTGTTTTCCAAGTGAGAATGAGTATCTCATTCTTTTGAAATTGTGAGAGGCAGAGAAAAAATAAAAATCGATATGAGTGACAGTGAAAATCAGGATTGAACAATGTTGGAAAGTTTAGCTTTCATGAGGTTAGAGTGGCCCTGAAGAAACCGTGGAGAGAGAGATGAAGGGATGGAAAGGCAGGAAACACGGCAATCTGCTTCTAATCAGCTCTTTTTCCCCCCTCCCTTCATCCCTCTCTCTCTCTCTCTCTCTCTCGCTCTCTCTCACACACACACACACACATAAACACAGACAGTTTTGCAGACAAAACTTTTCTTTGGGTGAGAAACAGGTCTCGTTGTTCCTCCAGTAAAGCAGCACTGACAGATAAAAACGTTAAACTCAGTCACTTAGTACGAGCACCGCTTCACAAACTGATCTAAAGATCCAAACCAAGCACGCCTCCGTTATGCGCTCGTGTTGTCTTAAAGGGGTGTTAGCGAGACGGAAAATAATTTGAAGGTTAAAATAACAGACAGATAATCCTATAAACCTGAATTTTATTTTTTACACAGCGAGCTTCACAGTACAGACCTGCTGATATTAAATTCTCCTTCCACTACAACTGTTATCAGGGTTTCTGATATTATTGTGCTATTTTATTTCATACTATTTTATGCCTCATTTTCTATATTTTGTATAGTAATGCGCTCGTTCTAATACGTTATCGTTTCTGAATGAGTAATAGCTCATTCTCAGGGACATGTACGGCGGACGCTCCACATAAACAGACTTAAAAAACCGTGTAATCATTGATATGGTGAAGTTTTCTGTAAGGAGACGTTTATTTTCATGTTAAAGGAAGGAGTCTCCAGTGTCAGCGCTTTGTAACAGTCAGAGGTAAAGCTGAAATTTTAAGTTTCTTCAGGACTTCATGCTTTTTTGTCTTATTAACTTGAAGAGAGAGAGAAAAAGAGAGAGGCTGGTGAGGGAATGATAAGTATGTAACCGCTGGAAAATCGCTGTGGTCTAAGAGGAATAAAACACTTCAGGATGTGCTGTTACAGGAAAATAATCAACTTCAGAGTGGTAACAATAATTCACTTCAACACACCACACTTCCTTTGATTAGTTTCCACTTATAAAACAGCAGCTAACAATTTTTTATTGATTAATGTACAACTTTGTGGTGTTTATTCATTTATAGTTGCATTTAATGTTTTTTTTTTCATCCTCATCTATCAAATAATGAGCCCCAGAACCCAATCAGCGGTTCCTTCAGTTCCTCCCGGTCTGAGCTCTAACTGAACGTTATTAGTTTCACAGCTGGAAGCTGATTATAACCAAATCCAGCACAAAACACACAAAAACAGAACACGAAACCTTTCCTGGAAGAAAGAAAAAATGTTGGAAGAAAGCAAATGCATCTTTGATTTTCTTTTTTTGCCGTTGTTTATAGTGAAACCCAAACACACATGACCCGATTTCGACAGTTAAATCTGATTATAGACTTGCGTAACTGAAGCTTTTCTACAGCGGAGGGACTCAGAGTATTGAAAAAACACAAAGCTGTTGTAAACACACAAAGCACAACTAGCACTTATTGTTAGAGAAACAGTTTGGGTGAAAAAGAAAAATATATAATTTTCCCCTTGCTCCACAGCTGAGACATTTTGACTGCTTCTCAAGGCTGATGTAGATAAGAGAAGTCTGCCTCAGCCAAAATCTTTTCTATAAGTAACAGCCTCAAAGCATATTTAATTGTTAAAAGGCAGAATTATACCAGAAGTAATGTTGATGATAACTAACTCTCTCTCTCTCTCCCTCTCTCTCTCTACCTCTCTCTCGCTCCCTCTCTCAGGCGGAGGGCGATCGGTTGCCCCCGGGTCACACGGTCAGTCAGTTAGAGACGTGTAAGATCCGCAGTATTCGTGCAGGGACGCTGGAGCGGCTCGTGGAGACTCTGCTCACGGCTTTCGGTGATAATGATCTCACCTACACCAGCATCTTCCTGTCCACCTACAGAGCCTTCGCCGGCACACACAGCGTCCTGCAGCTGCTGCTCGACAGGTGGGTGTGGGTGTGTGTGTGTGTTAGCTTATTTTATGTTAGTCCTCAGTCAACAATCTTGTCCACCACTGGCGTTAGTATGATATGAATTAGAGCTGTTTTGAGGAGCTACAATATGAGTTTCACGTAAGCCACAACTCCTTCACTGAGACTGATGGGTACATAGGCCACGCCTCCTTCAGTGACACTGACATGCATAGAGGCCATGCTTCCTTCGCTGAGACTGACAGGTGCATAGGCCACACCTCCTCCATTGAGACTCAGAGACACATTGGTCACACCTCCTTTACTGAGACTGACACACACAGAGGCCACACCTCCTTCACTAGAATTGACAAGCACTGAGGCCACACCTCCTTTACTGAGACTGACACACAGAGGCCACACCTCCTTCACTAGAATTGACAAGCACTGAGGCCACACCTCCTTTACTGAGACTGACACACAGAGGCCACACCTCCTTCACGGAGACTGATAGACAGAGGCCACACCTCCTTCACAGAGACTGATAGACAGAGGCCACACCTCCTTCACTGAAACTTGCAGGTGCATAGGCCACACCTCCTTCACGGAGACTGATAGACACAGAGCCATGCCTCTTTTACTGCGACTAAATGATTACAAATCCTGCTGCTACTGTAAGTGAAGATGCTCTGAGCTGAAGTTCTCTGTGTTTTTGTGTTTGTGTGTGTGTGTGTGTGTGTGTGTGTGTTATGGCAGGTACGGACACATGGAGGACAGCGACAGAGAGAGCAGTCAGAGCCAAACCGGAGAAAATCGGGCAGCCGTGAGAACGTGAGCCATTTTGAATCCTTCCACACACTCTGTCCATAAACGCTCTGTATTTACTATAATACTCGTACACTCCCGCTATTATTTATTATTTATTATTTTATTATTATTCTCTTGTACACTCCAGTACCTCCATGGAGCTTTCTGTTAACTCTACAGTGTTCACTGTGATAATTATACAGTCTGTGTAAACAGACACGAATGTTGACGTGTGTGATGATTACACATTACTCCATGAAAACATTCGGAATATGCCGGAGCAGCACTTTTTTTTTTTTTTTTACAGTTCAAAGGAAACTGAGAAATTAGGAAGTTATGAGTAACAGTGTGCGGCTACTTAATGAATCATAAAAGAGTCATTGAGTGAATCTGTAAAGATAAAGATCTCTGCTAACCACACTGCGTCCTCTCTCTCTCTCTCTCTCTCTCTCTCCAGCGCGTTGGCGTCCATCCTGAGAGCATGGTTAGATCAGTGTCCTGAGGACTTTCAGGAGCCGCCGTCTTACCCGAGTCTGCACAGGGTTTTAGAGTTTCTGAAGAAGGCGATGCCGGATTCCGAGCCGACACGAAGAGCACAGAGCCTGCTGGAGCAGCTGCAGAGTCATTCCAACGGGGAGAGCGAAACAGACGGTCAGTCTGTCCATCCTTTCATCCATCAAACCATCTATCTCTGTTCTTTGTCCATATATATACAGAAGGAGACAGAGACAGCGTGAGAGAGAGAGAGAGAGAGAGAGAGAGAGATGTCTTTGCCAGCTTGTCATAACTAAATACACAGAGAGAAAGAGTGCAGCTAAATGAGTAGAAATGACAGACGGATATTGATGAATGAAGAGACAGTTCAAACATTTATCTATCTTTCCGTTCTCTATTTCCATCCATTCATCCATATCCATCTTTCCTCACTTCCCTCCCTGTACTCCTTCTCACACACTTGTATTCATTCATTTATCCTTTCACTTCATGTATATTACGCTAAACATGTGTATATCAATCCGTCCGTCCATCCGTCCGTCCGTCTGTCCACCCAGTCCATGCCTGACAACATTTCCCTTTTGTCCCACAGGTGGTTTCCATGGTAACAGCCCTTTCTGCCTGGGCGAGGATGAGGAAGTGGAGATTGAGGTTCAGGAGGACTTCCTGTCCTTCAGCGCCGACCTGGTGGCCGAGCAGCTTACCTACATGGACGCGGTGAGAGATCACACTTTAATATATAACATTCCCATAATATATCATATAATAAAAAATCATTTAAGGGTTATTGTTTGAAAATATGGTATAAAATGTATTTAAATAAAACATATTCTACAATATAATAATTTTGTTAAAAATTTAATTTAGATATTGTACTTTTGGGTGGACAGAGAGACAGACAGACAGACAGACAGTTAAACAAAAACAGACAGACAAGGACAGAGAGATAGACAGACAGATAGATGAAGATAGGTAGATCAACAAACACACAGACAGACAGACTGATAGGCAAATAGACAAAGACAGACAGACAGAGAGAAAGACAGTCAGTTAATCAAAGACAGACAGACAAGAATAGAGAGATAGACAGTTAAACACTGACAGACAGATAGACAGACAAAGATAAATAAAGAAGGTAAATAAACAGACAGATAAATATAGACAGATGGACAGACAGGCAATTAATCAAAGACAGATAGATAGACAAAAAAGAAGGCAGACAGTCAGATAGACAGATAATCAAGGATAGAAAGATAGACAGACAGATAGACAGACAAAGATAGGCACATAGACAAACAGACATGCAGACAGATATGTAGACAAATATAGACAGACAAAGATAGATAAACAGATGTAGCTGTATTTCCAATTCAGTTCCATTTACATTTGAGTTTCAATAATTATGAATTAAATATTCTGTTTATTTCCTTAGTATTTAAATATTTTAACATATAAATATGATTATTAATTATGAATCTGTATGAGCTTCCAGGCCAGCTTCTTTTGAGTGATGAATGTTTTTCTTTCTGGTGTGTGTGTGTGTGTGTTCCTCAGCTGCTCTTTAAGAAGGTGGTTCCTCATCACTGTCTGGGTTCCGTTTGGTCTCAGAGAGATAAGAAGGAGAACAAACAGGCGGCTCCCACCGTGAGGGCCACCATCACCCAGTTTAACGCTGTGGCGGGCTGCGTGGTGAGCACCGTCCTCCACCCGCGACACCTGCGACCACACCTACGAGCACGGATCATCCAGCGCTGGATCGACATCGCACAGGTACGCACACTCACTTAATCAACATAAACACACACATAATATACCATTACCATAGCCAATTAAAAACCGTGTTCAGGTTTCACACTTCTAAATATTAGTCTCTGATTGGATGGATGGATGGAGAGGCATGGTGGATGGATAGACATGGATGGGTATGGATGGATGGATAGACATGGATGATGGGTGGATGTATGGATGGATAGATTAACAGACGTGGATAAGTGGATGGATGGATGAATAGACGTAGATGATGGATAAATGGATAGACATGGATGGTTAAATGAATGGATAGACATGGATGAATGGATGGATAGACATGGATGAATAGGCTTGGATGATGGATTTATAGATAGACATGGGTGATGGATGGACATGGATGGATAGATGATCCATGTCTGGATGATGGATAAATGAATTGATAGACAGACATGGATGGATGGATGGATGGATGAAATATGATGAAATGGATAAGGAATATGATTAAAGTGGGACACATCAGAGCCAACAAATGAAACGGTAGTGTGTGTGTGTGTGTGTGTGTGTGATGCCTCAGAGTCATGAAGACTGGCTCCTGCTCGATTGCCTTAATATTCGACTGAAATTCATCATTGTGTGACTTCATCTTATTTTAATAACTATCTTTATTATTTTATTATATTATTTTATGTGACTCATGTGTTGTTTTGTCTTTTTCTCAGGAGTGTCGTATTCGTAAGAATTTCTCCTCCCTGAAAGCCATTGTCTCGGCGCTGCAGTCCAACCCCATCTACAGACTGAAGAGAGCGTGGGCCTGCGTGCACAAGTGAGTCTCCATGACGCTGTAAAAACACTTCTCCTTTCTGCTAAACTACTTCCTCTTTCAGCTGCTCTGGAAAGAGTAAAACAGCTTTCTGTCTTAAACACCGCAGCTTCTTTACATGTTCAGGTCATTCCTGACTTACCACTTCCCTAATACTGTACATGTTTTTTCTTTTTTTTTTTTTTTTTT
>CM040461.1:2257290-2277877 GCA_022758105.1 Pangasianodon gigas | reverse complement strand
AAAATACCATAGACACTGAGAGTTTAAGTTGAACAAAGCCGGATGGATGGATGGATGGAGAAACCAAGACAGATAGATGGATGAATGGACCAAGATAGATGGATGGAGGGGTGGATGAATGGATGGACCAAGAAGGATGGATGGAGGGGTGGGATGAACCACAATGTATGGATGGATGGAAGGATAGATGAATATAAATGGATGGATGGATGGATGGATGGACCAAGATAGATGAATTGACCTAAACTGATAGATGGATGGATGGTTGGAAGGACAAAGATAGATGGATTGACCAAGATAGATAGATGGATGGATGGATGGATGGATGGATGGATGGATCAATGGATGGACCAAGATGGATGGACCAACATAGATAGACGGATGGGTGAATGGATGGATGGACCAGGATAGATGGATAGGTGGATGCACCCAGTTGGATGAATGGACCAAAATTGATAGAAGGAGGGATGGGCTGAGATAGATGGATAGACAAAGATGAATAGATAAATCCACTGAACACAGATATCAGCTTATTGCATCTGCAAAATGATATAACAGTCCAACCCATAAACCAAAGCGGTTTATAAATGAACTCCAAGCACACAGCTGAACTTACAACGATTCTGTGTTCCTCTGCAGAGACAGCATGCAGATGTTTGAGGAGCTCTCAGACATCTTCTCCGATCACAACAATTACCTGACGAGCCGAGAGCTGCTCATGAGGGTGAGTCTGTAAATTCCAGAGATTTCCAACAGTTTGAGTAGTTACAGATATTAAAGATGAACTCTTTGTGTCTGTAGGAGGGCACGTCCAAGTTCGCCAGTCTGGAGAACTGTGCCAAGGAGCATCAGAAACGCTCGCAGAAGAGACTGCAGCTGCAGAAAGATACGGTGAGTGCGCAAGACGCTGTGGCAGTTCAATGCGCTTCTGTATTTGGCTTTAGGTTGAATTAAGGCTTTCTTATTAATTCATTTTATATCAGATTAGAGGCACAAGAATTGAGAAAATAAATTTTGTGAACTCTTTCAGGGCGCCATGCAGGGCACTATTCCGTACCTGGGAACGTTTTTGACAGATCTGACCATGCTGGACACGGCACTGCCCGATCTGGTCGAGGTGAGACATTTACATCGCTCCTCTCACAGGCAAAAAGAAATACATCGTAACTTTAGCTTTAAATCAGGAAATTTGCTTGGTTAGAGATTTTTAGGATCAAATTTTAACTTAAAGTCTGGCTACTGAATTATAATTCATGATTAAATTTGCAGTCTTATTAAATTAATTAAAAATAAGCCTCTAAAGGATCTAGTTTAGGTAATCAAATGTGAAAAAATTGCAATGTTTAAAAGCAAAAATTTTGGCACCTATAAAAGTATCAAAGTTTGTTTGTGTTGCAAGAGTAACGTACCTTAATTTGTGATATTTTGCTTACGGTTTTACTTAGGTACACTATATCTCTGTCTCTTATACCTTATCTATAATTATTTTGCTGGTGTATCACCTGTACATCCAAATATACCGAGTAACAAATCTAATCAGTGTTTTATGACATCCTAATGTGATACACTTGCCAAGGTGCTGTTAAAAGGAAAATAATCAACGACGGAGTGGTATGATGAACACAACGTCCCCAAGTGTTTTATTCCTCTTATACCACAGCAATTTACCAATGATTACAGTGTTTATTTATTAAATAGCATTCTAACGTTTTATTTGTTCATCCGCAAAACAAGTTAGTTGTTTAATAAGACAAAAAAATGCATGTTACTTCATTTTAACGAGAAACCACGAAGCGTAAACTCCTCTGTCCTGAAGACGTCGGAAAGCTTACAGTTACAGCTTTACCTCTGATTCTTACAAGCGCTGACACTGGAGACTCCTTCCATAAATGTTAAATAGACTTCTCTTTACAGAAAACTTCATCATATCAACATGTTTTTGATTCATTTATATAGAGCCTACTCCGTTACTATAGAAACGAGGACGTATTAGAAGGAGCGCATTCATATAAACCTGTGATTTGCAGCTGCACTACTGTCAGAGCTGCTGGTATAGAAAATTAATCAACACCTTCTGACCAATCAGACTCCAGAATCCAGCAGCACATGGGATTGTAACCGTGTCTGTTTGTCTCTCTCACAGGGCGGCCTGATCAACTTTGAAAAGAGGAGGAGGGTGAGTGTGTTTCTTTTTGTAGAAAAATCGTGTATCTTAACAGACTTTCTTGTTGTTTTTTCAGTTCCTCTCTTTCTCTCTCTCACACACTGTTTCTGAATTTGGTAAATAAACTTGCTATCCTCACGAGGACCTCGGTTTTTTCCACAAACTACTTCCTATTCAGAGACGTTTCTCAGTTTCCACAGATAGTGTTTTTTAACAGGGAGGTCTTGAGAGGTTCAAATCTCAGGCGCTTGATTGATTTCTAATGATGTTAATGTTGGTCTTGTGTACACAGTATGCAGTACAAAGTAAAATAAATGACTTCACTCATACATCTGTTTAGTTGTTGCCGAGGTCCAACAACTAGCTTGAACAATCCCAGGATTCTCCACTGGTCTGCTTGTCTTTGGTTCTACTCAGGCAGCAGTTTTAATGATTTGTACTAGAGATGTGAGAATTTGAGAAGTTGGAATAGAATTGGATTCATAATATCTGAAATTTTTTAATTTTTTTAAACTGGAAATGTATAAACATAAACTTTGGTAGGATTTTATTATATTTATACTTTATTATATTTAATATTTGCCATGTAAGTGAAAGCATGAATTTAAAAAAAGCAGCATTTTGTGTAAGTCATATTTTTAGCTATTTATTTTTTCCTTTTTAAGTGAAGTGCCTCCAAAAAATATTTTTTTTCATATCCAGTTCTATTCCAAAACTTCTCTAGTTTCTTTAAAAACTTAGTAAGTTTTAAAGAAAATAGATATTCAAAGTTTCAGTACGGGATTGTTATCGGGAAAAGATAAAGTGGTATCGTACTGTAATATTTCTACACTGTTTGTAACCTGAGTCGCTCTTATTAACTCTCCCTCTCTCTCTCGCTCTCTCTCTCTCTCGCTCTCTCTCTGTCTGTTTTGTTTTGTAGGAATTTGAGGTGATAGCTCAGATCAAGCTGTTGCAGTCTGCGTGTAACAGTTACTGCCTCAATCCTGACCCCGCCTTCCTGCGCTGGTTCAAGAACCAACCCCAACACACTGAGGAGGAGAGGTATACACACACACACACACACACACTCTCTCTCTCTCTGTTCTAAATCCTCTGGTTATCACCAATATTTTTATATTCTATTAATATAGTGTGTTGCGTAAGTATTCACCCCCACCCTTGAACTTTTCCGCATTTTGAAATCGATTTAATCGGGTTTGGTTATAAAATAAAATATATCCCAGCACAATTAAATAAGGCACTAGAGGAGACCAGGTAAAGACGGCATTCGTCAGAGAAGGAACCAAGAGCCCAAGGGTAAAGCTGAATGTGATGCTACCACCACCATGCTTCATGTGTTGGGTTTCCGCAAAACCTAGCGCTTTGTGCCAAGGCGAAGGAAGTTAAACTTTGGGTCTCATCAGACCAGAGAATCATTTTCCGCATGTCTGCATGACATGTAAACTCAGTTTAGTCCATTTCAGTTCCAGGTTATAACACTACAAAATGTGGAAAAGTTTAAAAAGAGGGTGAAGGTTCATTTTTGAGGAAAAGAAAATGGATTTTTAAAATTGTTTTAATTTTAATTGTTGTTTGTTGTCACTGTGGTGAAGTCTATTAATTTAAACAAAATATTGAGGGGCTATGTGAATCTTTTTTTTTTATTGCATAAAATCACTAAATATTTAACGAAATATTTCACACGTTTGATGTTTGTATTAGGAAAAAAAATACATTTAAGCCCTCCAAATAGTTTAATTAGACCATATGCAGTGAAAGTAAGGGGGTTGTCGTGTGGTATTTAGCTTGTGATGCTGTCCTGAAGTAATTCTCTGAAAGTTTGAATCATGTGTGTTAGAGCAGATAAAACAGGAGGTAATGGCTATCAGCAGATCTGACTTGTGCTGTGCTGTGTGTTACAGCTACGGTCTGTCCTGTGAGATTGAAGGACTCGGAGACAGCAGTCCCACGTCACCAAAGTCCCGCACCAGTATGGTGAAAAGACTGAGTCTGTGAGTGCGCACTTCCTTTCACAATCACTGTAAACCTGTAAAAAAAATTGACAATGAGTTATTTGAAACCCTATCCAGAAACTTTAGACTGTTTTTACACAAAATTGCAAGTGATATACTGTATATTTCCAAATGATTACTTATTTAAAAAAAATGAATGATGTGTATTATCAGTAAAACGAGGTAGAACCGTAATACCTGGAAACGAATAACACGCTTCATAAAGTTTTCACATTTACATTTACATTTATGGCATTTGGCAGACGCCCTTATCCAGAGCGACTTACAAAAGTGCTTTGAAGTCTATCAAAAATACATTTCACATGCGTGTGTAATTCATTCGTTAACATTACAGCCTAAAATATTTAACTTTGATAACCAGAATGACAAAATATAGCAACATTCTCAACAGGTTACATGATGCAGCTGATTTCAGAGAATAAAAAATCTTTTGTTTTGAAAGCCTCCATTATTAGAGTCTATTTCATATTATACACACACACACACACACACACACACACATATATATATATATATATATATATATATATATATATATATATATATATTAATAGATTTAGGCTTTTTTGTGTGAGAAGTTTTGACAGATAACAAGAGATACAGTATGCTGGATTCTGAAATTGTCAGATAGTCTAGAGAACAAAAAAAAATCCTTCTATTGCTTTATGTGAAGTCATTTGGAGGTGATTTATGTTTTATATTTTCCTAAAAACAGGCGTAAATGTGGACGCTGTGCATGAAAGGGTTAAATCACGTTAATCATTTAGGCAGAATGCAGAAAGCATTAATAAATGTTTTTATGTGTGCATGATTGTTGTGTGTGTGTGTGTGTGTGTGTGTGTATCCCATCACACAGGCTTTTCCTGGGAACAGATGCCACGAGCACAGCCACGAGTTCCCCTGTGAGAGAAACAGCGAGATCGCCCCCTGCTGGCAGCTCGGGGGAGAGCATGGACTCGGTCAGCGTGTCCTCCAGCGACTCCAGTCCGTCAGACAGCGAGGGCATGACGCCCACACACACTCTCCACTCACACATGAACAAGGTACACAACCTGCCCTTCAGTTAGCACATATATTTAACACACTGGAGATTTTTAGTAAACAAAAATGGCAGCAGTAAACCATCCTTTATGACTTCTAATAGGAAAATACACATACACACACACAGTATACAATATATCCAGCATTTAAACATGTCTCCCTATTTTGAATCAATCTGAATTCATTTATGTTTTTTTTTTTTTTTTTTTACTCTCCTAGATGTCCGAGTCTTCCTCCTGCACATCCCTGCACTCCATGGACACGTCCTCGTCCTCGGCTAGCGGTTCTGCGGCGCCGTGCACTCACCGCCGCTGCGCATCACTAACACCGTCTCCGACCTCGCCGGTATCACCTGCGTATAACACACAGACCCAGGACGCCTGCATCATCCGGGTCAGCCTGGAGCACGGCAACGGAAACCTCTACAAGAGCATCATGGTTAGTGTATTTTTATGTTTTTTTTTAAAGATATGAATTTGAACAGAGGTCAGATGTTAATATATCCAGAAAAGTTTAATTGTGGCTGTTAAATTCATAGCTCAAGCTCAAACTATTTTGACGTGTACTATTGTTTTGGTTGTAGCTGTTATCAATATTAGTATTATATTAATTCTCATTACACTGTGTGAAGTGTGACATATCTCTTATTTTGTAATGAATTATGTATCTTTTCATTCCACAGTTAACGAGCCAGGACAAAACCCCGGCCGTGATCAGCAGAGCCATGGCTAAACACAACCTGGACGAGGAGCAGGCCGAGGCCTACGAGCTCGTTCAGGTCATATCAGACGACAGAGGTGCGCTAATTTATATAAACCCAGTTAATAATTTAATAATAACATAAAACATACAAGCTGTAGCATCTGGCATTAAAAAAAAAACTACTTTGTAATTCTGTTCAAAGTAAAAATTGTATATTTGCAGACAATAAATGCATTTTGTGTTTTTAATTTTGTCAGCGAGTATAATATAAAAACAATAACATATTTCTGCGGTTTATAATCACTGGACGTGTTATGTGTGGTTTGTGTGTGAATCTGATTTTTATTAATCCCAAAGTGCATTATTTTCGTATAACAGAATCGTCTGGAGCGAGTTATTCTGCTTATAACACAACGATTTTCCAACAATTACAATTTATTAATGAACGACACGTCGCACATTTTAACGGTTTATAGTTAGATTTAATGCTGTGGAATGTGTGCAAGGCAAGTTCCTGTTTTCACTTACGTTACAGCCGCGATAAACAGTTATTCCATCACCAGCATCTTCTTTTCTCTCTCTCTCTCTCTCTCTCTCTCTCTTTCTCTCTCTTTGTCTCTCAAAAAACCCAGCTTGTCATTTTAACCAGAAACCAGAAAGCGTAAACTCCTCTGATGAGTCTGAAGAGTTTCTTGAGCTGGAAAAACTTTGTAAAACACCATGTCTGTTGCAAAACACTGACACTGGAGACTCCTTCCATGTTAAATAATCCAGCGATTCCAAGAAATTATCTGTTCTTCTTTGTTAAACAGCACCACGTTTTTAAAATCCATTTGTTATTAGTCTTAGATTATGTGGAGCGTCCACCATACAAGTCCCTGAGTATGAGCTGTTACTATGGAAACAATAATTTACCAGAACGAGCGCATTAATATAAACCCATCGTTCATGTTACAGCAGGGAACTACTTTCCGAGCCGTGCTGTTATACGAAAATAATGCCCACCTTCTGACCAATCAGATTCGAGCATTCGAACAGACAGCGTAACAATTAGGATTTAAAAAAAAAAAACTTGAGAGCTTTTACACTGAGAAAGATTGATGCTAGCTGCTTCCCTGCGTCTCGATCGTGGCTGAAGTACTTCCTGTTTATATCAGATCATGTTTCTGATTGGCTGGTGACGATCGCAATTCTGCACATGCTCGTCCACACATTTTTATAGGATATTATTCAGATATTATGTTTATTGATCGCTGTGTTAACGTTGACTGATAGTTTTTTTTTCGTTCTGTTTTTCAGAGTTGGTGATTCCCGACAACGCCAACGTGTTTTACGCCATGAACACGTCGGCCAACTTCGACTTCGTCCTGCGCACTCGCGGCTCCGAAGGACGACCGGTGCAGCTTCGCTCTCGCTGCAGCTCCACATTACCGCGCACACAGCCACGCGCCAGCCTGTCCCTCAGGCTCAGCAAGGTCACACTTTGACCTTTGACCCCAGCCAGGGTCTGTGTGTATGTGCGTGTGTATAAACGTGTAGATATACAGTATATCACTCTCTATGAAGACGCTGCATGAAGTAGATGGTCCGGAAGTAGACGGACCTGCCTGTTTTAAGTGCAATGCTCTAAAAATTTACAGTATTTCGGACTTCTTTGTTCATGTATTCATGGCCGTGTCCTGATCCAACACAAGTGGATCAAGTGGCCTAGTGGAGTTCTCACAGTGTCTACTAAAGATGGACCTCTGAATGGATTTAAAAAAAAAAAAACACTTGTGTACTTTATCAGTATTCTGCTCTTATTGAGCATCTCTCTGCCTTTACCCATGATGATGATGATGATGATGATGATGATGGGACGCTCACGTCAGTATTGGAAGTGATTAACAGGACCTGTGATGTCATCGCCATCGCCATCATCTTCGTCGTCGCTCGTGTATGTGTATTTTTTCACGTCCTCATGTGCACTTATGCGTCTGCGAGTTCCTCTCAGTGCCCCCTGCAGGCTCCGACATCGGGAGCCGTATGAAGAACAAAACACGTTCTGATCGGTTCCTGATCGTCTTCACTTACCGACATGAAGGCTCTCCGACTCAGGAATCATGGACTGAGCTGAGCTCTGATTGGTTGCACTTGTTAGTAGGTGGGTGGAAGTGAAGAATGGTATTAAAACAAACAAAAAAAGATCCAACCTTGTATTATTGTATTTCAGTCTTCCACACTTTGGTGTTAATAAACACACAACACTAGGAAAAATAGTTTTGGGGTTTTTTTTTTTGTTTTTTTTTTTGTAAGAAGTAGCTCTAACATGAATTAGAGAAGGAACTGATAAGTTTTTAAATAACTTCAAAATAAATAATGACAGAACTGTGAAGCACTGAAGGTAACAGTGCATCTACAGGTGATATTTAGACTGTGCCACGTCCCAAATCTCATCCTTCAGAACCCTGGCTAGTTCTCATTTTCGCTAATTCACGTTTTTTTTTCCCCGCTAATTCACGTTTTCGCTCTGTCCCAGCTCCACACACAAGCCTGAGTGTTTTCAAATTGCTTAATTTCTTTACTTTTAGTGCTAATATTCCAATTCAGCAACATGCAGTGTACTGTTAATTGTGCACTACAAACGCAAAAAATAAATCTGCCCACTCAGGGTGTGTATTCGGGGCAGAAAGACATCGAGTCGTGTCCGAATGAAAAGCATACAGAGCTGCCTTGTGGGATCTGGGGTGGGTTTCCTGATAACGGTGAAACTTAGTGAATAACAAGTAACTTAAAGAAGGAAGTTCTTAGTGAGTAACGAATGGGTCCGGTGACTCGTTAATTTACGAACGAGTTTACGTTAGTTACAAAGAGCTTCGGAAAACCCTCGTAATTAAAGAACGTTCCTAGGAATGAGATAACGGAGAACTTCGTGTTACGAATGTTTTGGGAAACTCACTCCTGAGCGATTTTTGATGCGGCGCATACGTAAGTACGTCAGTTCAGGATTGAGGCAAAAATGGCGTCCAATAGCTAGGCTTGTGCGATTTAACGATTTAATCTCTCTTACACAATCTTACATTGCCATGATATCCAGCGACCTTTACATAAAAGTTATATTATATTAATAACTGTGCAAGTTTAACATTTAACGCTTGAATTTACTTTTTTTTTAATGATAATGAAATGGACATTGTGTATTCTCTGTGACCCCAAGCCTTGACCACGCTACTTTTTTTTTTAATTCCACATTTATAATTGTAGACGTGTAAATCCATATTCAATAAATATTTCAGCATATTTTTATTTTTCGTTGTGTTCCACTGAGTCAGAGTTATTCAATGTTTATGGAATTAGCAGAGGAATTTGTCCATGATTGGAAAAAACAGCAGCCTTCATAGATGGAGTGATATTCAATATTCGTAATATTGATTTGTAAAATAAATGAATAAAACGAAAAAAAGAGGTGAGTGAGGTTCGAATGCAAATCTTATTGTGCGACATAAATTAGAATCGAATTGAATATTTTTTTTTTTGAGGAATCCAGACACTCATTAAGCACTGGAACTTTTGCTCTAAAGGTGTGATAGTCAGATTTTTTCCCCTTACTTTTACAAATAACCTGAAAGATATATAGAACATGATTTTAAAAAAAATGCATGATTTTTAGCAAAAGTGTATTAATTTGCTGAGAAAACCTGTTTGGAAAATGGACTTCCAGTCCAGAATGGTTGTCTGTGTTTGGATGCGCCTCCTGTCAGGCGTTTTATAGATATTTATCTATACGGGCCGTCGTAGATCCTGGGGGCGGAGCTTCATGAGTATGGGTGGGAATTATTTGAATGTCGAGTGGACCTAACTTTTAGAGAATTAATCTCGAAAAGAAATCTTACCTAATGCACCTTTAAATGAAATGGAGGTTATATAGAAAAGGTTATGTAGCTTTTGTGACTTTATTAGCAATTAACAATGCAAAAAAAATTAAATTGATAATAATAATAATAATAATAATAATAATAATAATAATAATAATAAAAATAGGGTTGTACATATATGAGGTGTAGTTGAAGTGTGTCAGGAGCTGGAACAGAGCTACAACGTGAACCAATTTTTTTGTTTTTTCCGTAGAATTTATACATCAAACCCTGAACCACATGAACATTTCCCTGTTTAACCTTCACACACTAACGTAAATATTCTCCATCAGCTTTCCTTCACGCTGTTTTGTTTTACATTTCCGAACTCAACACCAGGACCTTCACATGCTTAGTATTTCCTGTTTTTTTACTCCTGATTGAACTCACACACGCACACACACACACACACACTTGCACAAAAGCCCTGGTTCGTGCACGTCAGCGGTTCTGGGACTTGGGCATGTGAGGATTTGTTCCTGCCTCGTTCTCGTGTGTAATGTATCGTTTTGTTTAAACGATATTTTAACTCATTTCTTACAGAGTGAAATGAGAGTCTTCATTCTTTTTTTTTCAGTTACAGTGCAGCACTTGTAAAGTTTCTCTTTTTTTTCCATTTTTTTTTCTTTGCCAAAGAATCTTTATCTCCAACACTTAGCGAATAAATTATTGTAGTTATTACGATAAAATGGTTTTGTAATTGAATATTAATTTTCTTGAATTAAACTGAACCTGAACAACAAGTGATGGTGGAATTTGTCATCAGTTTGCAGCCTGAAATGTTTTCTTTGTGAAAAGTCTTAAAGAATGTGGCTTGCATAAGTATTGACCCCCCTCCTTGAATGTTTTCCACATTTTGTGTGGCTTAATTTGGGGTTAGATGTCACGAGTCTACACTAACTGGTCCTTAATGTTGCAATATTTGGACTTTGTAACATGTAAAAGTTGTGATTGTGTAAGTTTTCACCCCCTTTTCTGTGAAACTCCTAAATCAGTTACCATCACAAGTCTTTAATAATTAGTTGAACTCAGGTGAAGTTTTTGGATGGTTTTATTCCTCAAACGTGACATGCAATAAAAATCTAAAAATCAAATATATTTTAAAAAAAAGTAATTGGAGTTAGCTATCAAGTAAAAGTAAAATGTGGAAACTTTTTCTTTTCAACATCTTTGATGTCCAAAATTATTAAAAAAATAAAGAGATTTATATACATTTTTTACAATACATACATTTTGAAATTTAGCTCTGACATCATATAGTGTCTTATTTTAAAAAATAAGTCTTTTTTTTTTTCCACTGGATTAGTCAAGTCAAGTTGAGTGGCTTTATTGTCATTTCATATACAGCTAGTTAGTATACAGTGAAACGAAACAACGTTCCTCCTGGACCATGGTGCTACAAAAAAACTACACAGAACTACAAGAGACTACACATAACTACATAAAGTGCACATGCAGACAGCACAAGGACAGTACAATGACTACCAAAACAGGCCAATAGGCACAGTAAGATACAGTGCAACGTTGACTAGTACACAGTTCTAGTAAGAAAGTGATCAGATTAGATTAGACATTTTTGTGTAGAAACTTGAGACAGATGTGCTACAGCTGTTAAAGTCAGTCATGCTGGATTGGAATGAAAAAAAAAAACCAGGATAATGGTCTATATAACATTGGAGCTGTATGGAGGTGTTTTTTTTTTTAAAGAAAAGCTGACCACTCCTATCGAGTATCGGCTAAATAGCTAGCCTAGCTTGCTCTCTAGATTAGAGTTATTATTCTCAGTAATGCAGATAAAATAAAGGTGCTAAACTAATAATGCTCAAATGCTAAGAGAATGTCTGCTCAATACCTTCTGACCAATCAGAATGGAGCATTCAGCTGCACTGTGGCGTGGATAAGTGTAATGAACACAGTAGAGCTGATGGGCTTTACTCGCCTTATCTACTGTCACATGATCACACGTCTGTGTAGAGTTTAGCAACCTGGTGATTTCATCTGCTCTGTAATGTGAACTGTGAGTGAATTGATCTGTCAGGAATCTTCTAAAGAAATGACGACTTCAGAAATAATCAAAGTTTTCTACATTAAAAAAGTTCTATAGAGCAGGAAACTACACACACTAAGATACAATTGAAGATAAAATTTGTATAAAAATCTAGAGTGCCTATTGCACAGTACTGTATATTTATTTTATTTTCAAAATCTTTTTTTTAATGTTTATTTTTTTTTTTTTTTTTACATCTGTGGCTAAATCACATGCTGTACAATGTCTAACAATTGACAGTTTAACAGTGTCACTAATTGTTAAAGTGGATAATAATAGTAGAATACACTATTATTTATTTTTATAACGTACACATTATTACACTTTATATTATTATTATTTAATAATAATAATAATAATAATAATAATAATAATAATAATAATAATGAGCATTTGTTTGTCATACAGAGAAATACTGATCGAAGTGTTTAATAGAAAAACAAAACAGCAAAATTATATATATTTGTTATAATTTTAATAGATAATCTCAAGGAAACATTTTAAATGAAATAAAAACATATATATATATATTTTTTTTAGTTAGAAAAAAACACTCAGAATGGTGTATAAATCCTAAAATAAAAACTAAACTAAAAGTGTAATAAATACAACATTAATACTAGTAACAAATCCTGCTAATAAAATTTAGAAAGTTGAAAATCCAAGGAAAAATATTTTACTGTTTATTGATCTGTCACAGCAAACTAAACAACATTTAAAAGTTATAAAAAAATTTTTAAAACTTCTTTAAATTAGAATGATATTCTTAGATATGCTGGAATTACATCTATAAATAGATTGTAGTGATAATATAATAATGTCATGCTTAAATAATCCAGAGTATAAACTAAGACACTGAAGAACACAAGAAGCTTTGAGCTGAGTTTGTGTTTCACCATACAGGAACTGAAAGCTGATTGGTGGCTTGCGTGAAGCTCCGCCCCCTCCGGTCATGTCAAGTTATGTCTTATTGCTCCATGTGAACTCTGGAGTTTCATTATTGCTCAGTAGGACGAGGACAGCAGGACACACCGACAGGTCAGTCTCACACACACACACACACACACACACAGAAAGAGCTGTGAGTGGGAAGTCAGGGTTGCCAGATTGGTCAGTTTCCAGCCTTGTGAATGACACTGTGCTGTTATAAAGAGCTGTTATTGTGGGAAAGTTTCTCAGAGTGTGTGTTCACAGGCTTGGGTCAGAAACTGGTCTGGGTTGGGTTAGAAACTCGTCCTGGCTGGAAAACACTTCTCCAGTCTGAAAACACTGACTAACTAACTGTCTAACGTGTTTTTATTGCCTAAATTCCCTGACTTTGCTGAGTGTTCTTCTTTTTTATAATCACAAACATCACAACATCATCATTTCAGCTTTAACTCTCAAACCCCTGCTGCGGTTTTTCCTCTGACTGTGAACTCAGTGCTACGAGCTGGGGATGGGGATGAGTGTGTGTTTTCACCACGTTTATCAGATCAGCCTGTATTTTATAACACATCTCCGTTTGCATTGCGACACAGACTCTGGAGCTCAGGGTTAAAGGTGACGAGTAGCGTTTCTTCATCCTGCGCCTTTATTTCTGCTCTATGACTCAATTTACTGTGTTTCTTGCACATAGACATAAAAGTAACCTCACCAAGGGCTTCTTAAAGCAAAACTCCACCCCCAATAACACACGAATAGTAATCTTTATCATTAACATGTGATCTTCAGTGGCATCCAAGATTTATTTTGTAGTAGAACTTCTTTCATTTTCGGTTAACAGGTTTCTACATTACCCACAATGCCGTTGGAAGTGCTGATAGCGGTGCAGCCTTCACATAATGCCTATCTAAAGAGAGTGATGCAGCGGCGCTTTAGTCCTTCAGTCTGTCCAGCTCTCTCACCTCCTCACCTGTACACTCGGCTCAAACAGATCAGCTTCCAAAAGCTGAAACATTCAAGCTACGTCATCTCGTATATTGCTAGCTAGTCGTATAGCTGCATTGCATTCTGGGACTTTGGGTCCAGCGTTTTGCAACAACATCTCCACTATTTCTACGCTGGATTTCTCATGAATGTGACGTCGAGTGAGAAAATAAGCTCTTGCTCTTTTTGGTTTAAGGAGCAAAAAAGCAAAAAAAAAAAAACTCCTTTATAACAACGCCTCCCTGTGACATCAGAGTGTGTCATGTGACATACGCAACTGCTAACTTCTCACAAGTAGAAATCAGCACCAGAATCACTAAACATCACAAATATCACAAATATTTCAACATAATCAGAGTTTTACAGACGTGTTTCAGGGTGAAGTTTCCCTTTAACGAGCTGTGGAGTTGATTCAGAAGGAAAAACACTAAACTTTGGTAAAGTATTGAGGATTAAAGAGCAGAACTGAGAAACACTGGATTATATATTCTCTAAATTTGGGTATTTTTAAACTCTAAATACTTAAGTGATGATACAGTCACTCTTATAACATTATATTAGCTTAACTGTTTGATATTGTTTTTATGTAGTTACTGGATATTTCATCCTTAGGAGTGGGAAATTAAAGGATAAGGAAATAAAGTTAATCACGTTGTCTTTGGACATCCGGTATAATCCTGTTAAACTCTCGACTGATCAGTTTATGAAGTAATGAAGTGTTTCACTCAGGATTTAACTCTGTTACATAATCAACAGTGTGGAACTGACATGTCATTAATCTCTCTGGAGTTTATTAGTCACATAAGTAATTCAGTTAAAACATTTTGTGTCATTCTGCTAGGTACTCTTACATCCCGAAGTTGATTATTTTCCTATAACAGCACGTCCTGAAGTGTTGTATTCCTCTTACACTACAGCAAGTTGCCAATGATTGCAATTTTTCATTTATTAAAGAACAACACACTGTACCTTTTCAAACAAGTCAGTTCCTGCTGTCGCTTACGTTATAGCAGCTATAAACAGTTTCCCCACCAGCCTCTCTTTTTTCTCTCTTGAAGTTAATAAGACAAAAAAAACCCCGCAGCTTGTTATGATACTGATTATGATATTTCACGTTATGAGAACCTACTCTACAAATATCGCGGTTATATTAAAGCTTCACAGGATGAATCTTTTATAAACACACAACCCGGTGGTAAAAATTAAAGGAAACTTTTTTTTTAAATGAAATCTTGGTAAAAAAAAAAGTGTCTCTGCACATCATTGCACATATAACAAAATCCAAAAGGAAACAAAAAAATCCCCTAATTGTTCTTCTTTCTTAGAAATATATTTTTGAGAACAATTTTTCCATAAACCCGCTTACATTGTCAGTATTTAAGCTCCAAAGCGTAAACTCCTCTGTACTGAAGATGTCAGAAAACTTAAAGTTACAGCTTTACCTCTGACACTGGAGACTCCTTCCATAAATGCTAAATAAACACATTTCTCCTTATGTACTATCCTGTGTACACGTCCCTGTGAATGAGCTGTTACTATAGAAACGAGTGCATTGTGATTTTCATAGGAAATGAATCAACACCTTCTGACCAATCAGAATTCAGAATTCAGTGTGTTTAAAACATGATCAGACACAGTCATGAAGATGATTTCCATCACTGCATTATATTATTCCTTCTACTTCTTTGAACCCTGATGTCTGTGTGTCTCTTCCAGTGCTCTCTCTAATCTTTATTGTGGTGTTATCTGACGTTAAGCTGCACTTTAACCCATCATCCTGACTAAAGAAAAAGACCTGACGGGGTTAAAGCACAGAGGATCACAATATGACACGTCCAGGGACCAGGACTGACAAACATTGTCCTGAAACACACTAACACTAACATCGTATTCAAACACTCCAATTTTGCGGCCAATTTTTAAAATCATCGTAAAAAGGTCGTAAACATCACCTTCCCCGGGAGAGAGAGTGTTCGATGTGATGCTCGCACCACCACTTAGCATTGATCGTTCCTAAAACAGCAACATTTTTAAAAACTCTGCAAGTGTTAATTCAACCTGCTGTAAATAAAACAGTATCAGTATAAATATAAATCAGTAGCATGAATGAAATGTAGAGTGCTGATAAATCCTGGACTCTGATTGGTCAGAAGGTGTTGATTCATTTTCTATCACAGCAGCTCCGACAATAGTGCAGCTGCAAATCACAGGTTTATATTAACACACTCGTTATCGTTTCCATAGTAACAGCTCATTCACAGGGACTTGTACAGTAAACGCTTCACATAAACAGATAAAAAAAACGTGTAATGTGGTCTGAGGCTAAAGACGCGGCCCACTGTGTTCTGAACCAGCCGAAGTGTTACTTCCATCGAGAGCTTGACATTAAAACGCTACAGAATTCCTGACTAGTGGTTATGAAAGGGAAGTTTATAGGATTAACCTATTTCAAGCATTTTTTTCTATTTATTTTATGCCTCTCATTGATTTTTTTTCTGTTTTCAGGACAGATTTTGTGGCGTCATCATGGCAGAGAGCGGAAAACACAGTGAGATGGACACAGAAACACCTTCAGCGTCACAGGAAACACAGGTGAGACCAAGTGAAGAAAAAAATCCATACAGAGCTTTCGGGACTTCAGGCACTGATTAGTTCTCGTCTCTGGACTGAGAGGGAAGGTGCTGGAAGAAAGCCAGGTGAAAGGTCGGGTCGGGTCGGGTCAGGTCAGGATGCTTTCTCCCTCATCCTGTTTGAGGAAAGGTGATTTAGAGAGCGATGATGCTGAGCATTTCTGTATCGTCAGTGTGAACATGCTGTAGTCTGCTGAGTGGAATCATCACCTGGAATAACTTTTCTGTTTTACTCACACGGTGTAAAGATCGTTTGGCTTCTGATGTGTGTGTCTTCAGAGTGTGATGTCTCGCGTGAGTAACCTGGCCCTGGTGAGCTCAGCGTGTGACGCCGTGTCCAGCGCGTACAGCAGCACGAAGGAAAGCATCCCTGTGCTCAGAGGAGTGATGGATGCAGCCGAGAGCGGAGTTCGGACCCTGAGCACCGCCGCTAGCACAGGAACAAAACCTATACTGAACAAACTCGAGCCACAAAGTGAGAACCTCACTCACACAAACACACACCTAACACACACACACCCAACACACACACACAACACACTAACACCCTGCATTAGAATAGAATAATCTCCAAATGTGTAAGTTCACTACAAAGCACTGACACTGGAGACTCCTTCCATAAATGTTAAATAAATGGCTTCCTACAGAAATCTTTGTGATCTCGACGATTTTAATTTGTTAAAAAATAGCACTTTTTAAACATGCTTATTATTAGGCATACAAGTTTCTGTATATTAGATGTTGCTGTAGTAATTATATGGTATTAGAATGAGATTCAGATTTGGGAAGTCATCACTGTGGTAAAGATAGAAATATAATCTATGTGGTATAAACATAGATTTCTGTTGTGTTGTGTTTTTTTTTAACAGTCTAAAGGGCAAAAAGAAATGTAATGTTCATTCTTGATAAATTTCTGTGTATGTGCATTATTACACTACTGTTATCCTTATATTTTAAAACTAAAAAGATTTAAATCATTAAAGAGAATAAATCTCTTATCTCAGTAAGAGTATGCATATGACAATTTATCTTCGACTAAAATTTCATGAATGTAACTAGTATTTTTTCAAAACTGATATTTTGATAAATATTTTTGCTTTACACTATATGACCTGGACGTAAACCATCTGACTACCTGGTTTATTTATTTCCTTCTTGATTGACTTTGCAGTTGCCATGGTGAACGAGTACGCCATGAAAGGACTGGACAAGATGGAGGAAAAACTTCCCGTCTTACACCAGCCAGCGGACAAGGTAACACCTCTCTCAAAGTAATAATGAACACGATGGAGGGTATAGAAAAACTTTTCACACTGTGGTAGTGATTTATTTTAATCGTTGGTGTGTGTGCTTATTTCAGTTTCCTATTTAAGGGCAAATAGAGTTTAAATAATGTGTAGTAATGTGTGAATAGTGAGATGCAACTAGTATTAATCTCAATAATAATAATAATAAATATTTTTCTTAAATTAAATTAAATAATAAAAATAATCATCAATCATAATCATAACAATTATATTTGACCAGATGAAAGAGCTGAGATTTATGAACATGGCAGATTAAAATACGTATTTACTCTGGATTTAAAAACACATACAGCACTACAGAGTGTTTCTGGTGTTCTCTGGACTTTAGTCTTTGATTAAAAGGCACAAAATAAAAGATAAAATGAAAATATAAATGAAGGAAATGGATGGCAGGAGCATGTCGAAATAAAAGACAAAGAAAATGGAACAGCACTAAAATCTGGTTTCTGGTTCAGATAAATAATAAATAACCCTAAATTATTTTTACACACTTCTGTATCACTGTGTTAATTTCAGCTAGAAGCATCCTAAACATCTTTGTGTGTGTGTGTGTGTGTGCTGGCAGCTGGTGTCTGAGACGATGGGAAAGGTGTATCAGTGTGTGTCAGGAGCGAAGGACGCGGTGGTGGGGGCGATGATGGGGGGAGTGGAGATGACCCGCACGGCCCTCAGCGGGGGTATTAACACCGTCATGGGGTCCCGCGTGGGGCAGATGGTCAGCAGCGGAGTGGGTTTGGCTCTGAACCGATCGGAGGACTGCGTGGAGCAAAAACTCCCGCTCACTGAGACAGAACTGGGTGAGTGCTGAGATTAAACATGTTTATACGACGTATTCTGGATGCTGATTGGTCAGGAGATGTTGATTGATTTTCTACAACAGCAGCTCTCACAATATATAGTTATATATGTTATCGTATATGTTATCGTTTCTATAGTAACAGCTCATTCACAGGGACTTGTACGGTGGACCCTCCATAAAAAACGTGTGTGATTATTGATGTGGTGAAGTTTTCTCTAAGAAGAAATGTGTTTATTTAACATTTATGGAAGGAGTCTCCAGTGTCAGCGCTTAGTAACAGTCAGAGGTAAAGCTGTAACTTTTCCGACATCATAAGGTCAGAGGAGTTTATGCTTTTTTGTGATTTCTCTGTAACTGTGGGGTTTTTTTTTCATCTTATTAACTTCAAGAGAGAGAAAAAAAGAGAAGCTGGTGAGGGAATGACTGTTTGTAGCTGCTATAACGTAAGCAAACTTGTTCTGTGGACGTTTCACAACATTGAAAGTTACTATAAATGCATAAAAAGTATGGCGTGTATGAAAAATTGGCAAATCGCTGCAGTGTAATAGGAATAAAACACTTCGAGACATGCTGTTATAGGAAAATAATCCGCATCGTTTTCATCACGTCATCCCGTCACTGATTAATTTCCCCTTTCTCTTCAGCCGCTGTAGCAGAGCCTCTGCCGAAGGATGAGGTCGAAACCTCACTGAGCAACGAAGGCGTGGCCTCTCAAAGCTCCGCCCCCAGCTACTTCGTGCGCCTGGGGAAACTCTCAGCCCAGGTTCAAGAGCGAGCGCTGGAGCTGTCCCTCATTAAAGCCAGCGTGGCTCGGGACGCCACTCACAAAGCCGTATCCCAAATCACCAGCACCCTGGACCTGCTGGAGAACCTGCGAGGAACCAACCCGCTGGGGGGAGCACCAGAGCAACTCCTCAAGAGGTGGAGGGAGTGGAGACAGGAGGGGCAGGAAGAACGCAAGCAGGGGCACGGGGCAGAAAGCACAGAGGAGGACGGCGGAGAGGACGGCAAGGAGAACGGAGAGGTGAGGGAACTCTTATTTATCATGATGGTATTATAACCATCTAACCCTGTATCACCTTTAGCGTTCAGTACATCACACATCTCGCTGTCTGCTTACACCTTTACATTCTATTTAAAAAGAAGATGACATTGAATTTTAATTAAAAACTGCAGTGACTGTTTGAGTGATGAAATATTTTGTCAGAGAAATTTCTAGGATACTGCAAAAAAAAGAGGCACAACTGCTAAAACAAATTACTATAATTAATATTTGAATTCTTAACAAGTGAAAATATCTTTAATACAGACAAATGAATTTAGTATTTTCTATTGTAAGATTAGAATAACCAAATATAAGATCATTAAACTCATTTATAGACCATTTTTGACCATTTTCAAGCTTGAAATAGTTTTGTTCTATGTGCATGTGATTTTATTTTAAGCCTATAAAGCTCATGTATTATTATAAAAAAGCTAAATTATTTGCTTTTTTCTAGAAATTATTATAATTATTAATAATAGTTAATAATGAATAATTATTATAATCTCATAATAAGAAATATTAGATAAATCTGCCCATATTCAAGATATTTTCACTTGCTAAGATATCATTATTTTGCAGGATATTTATTCATTTATTTATTTATTTAATGCAATATATGCCTTCTTCTGTAAGGGTACACAAACTTTTGCACTCAGCTGTATGTTATTCTCATTAGATCTAGTGTCTAGTTTAAAAAAAAAAAAATTGAAAGTAACACGACTTGTGTCAGGGTTTTGTTGTAGTCACACGTGTGTGTGTGTGTGTGTGTGTGTTCCTGCAGCAGCTGGAATGGCGAGCTCTGTCCATGGTGCATGCTCTGAGCGAGCAGCTGCGTGTGGCGTGTTCAGGCGTCGTGTCCAGCGTTCAGGGTCTCCCCAGCGCCGTACAGGAGCAGCTGCTGAACGCACGGCACTCAGCCGAAGAGCTACACTCATCCCTCGGCAAAACCAAGACGGTCACACCGCTGCTGCTCCAACAGAGCCGAAACCAGCTCACACAGGTACAGAGAGAGAGAGAGAGAGAGAGAGAGAGAGAG
>CM040461.1:2233647-2249167 GCA_022758105.1 Pangasianodon gigas | reverse complement strand
CTCCCTCTCTCCCTCTCCCTCTCTCTCTCTCTCTCTCTCTCTCTCGCTCTCTCTCTCTCTCTCTCACACACTCCCTTTCTGTCTCCCTCTCTCCCTCCCTCTCTCTCTCACTCTCCCTTTCTGTCTCCCTCTCTGTCCCTCTCTCTCCCCCCTGACTCTCTCTCTCTCTCTCTCTCACTCACTCACGCTCCCTTTCTGTCTCTCTCTCTCTCTCTCTAGGCTTCGACTGTCGCTGCGGTAACCTGTTCTGCGCGATCCACCGCTACTCGGATAAACACGACTGTCCGTACGATTACAGAGGAGCGGCGGCCGCTCAGATCCGCAAAGAGAACCCCATCGTGGTGGCAGAGAAGATCCAGAAGTTATGAGGACTGATGATTAAAAAAACAAAACAAAACAAAAAAAAAAAACAGAAATGTGTTTGACCTGCAGGTTTTATCAGAACAATGCCGATTTGTGATACGGCTCCATTTCTCCGCGGTAGGAAGAAGCGCTGCACACGTCTGCCCTAAAACCCCACGTCTTCCCCGACTCTCTCTTAGAGTGACATAACTGTGTGTGTGTGTGTGTGTGTGTGTGTGTGTGTGTGTGTGTGTGGGCGAGAGTCAGGGGCAGCACTCGGGGGTCTGGTGGGCATTTTTGTTTTGTTTTTTCGGGAGGGAGGACGTTTACGTTTCGTTTTTTCGGGATTTGGGATTTATTGGTGTGATCTCTGAGAAAAGGGAGCAGGAGGTTTATGGGACGGAGATTTCATCCCTTATTTTAGTCCTTTTATGATTTTTTTTTTCTTCTGACATGTTGTCGATTTATCAGTTTCCAGAGCTTCTCTTTCACTTAGATTGAGTGTGTGTGTGAGTGATTGACAGATTTGTTTCTTTTCCGCTTTCTCCCCGTTCCTGCTTTAATGAGCGTATGAAAGCATTATCAGAGGATCTATATTAATATATTGTAGTTAGCTCGAATTGTGTGATTGCGTCCTATTTATTATTATTATTATTTTATTATTTTTAAAATTTCATTTGCTCGAGTTGTGCTGGAAGCATGTAGCGGGAGGAGAAAAAAAAACCCAGCTTTGTCCTTAATCTTTCGATTATTTGATGCGGTTGAGCCACAGACAAGAGACTATCCATCGAATCGAAGCACAACATGATTGCGATGATCTGAGCACAAACACGGGAGGAAAATCAGAGAGTAAATCGAATCTTGGACGCCTTCGCTCCGGAGCAAATATTATTTCTTCTGTTGACCACAAATATTCCTGACCACCAGCAGACCAGCGAATGCCGGACACATGGAAACGCCGTCCGTTATCTGTGTTTTCTTCAGCTACGTGAGCACGCCGTGCTTTGATGATGTCACACAGGAAGTCGTCACTGCTTCCAGGAAGACAGACGAGACTTGCATTCCTGTACGGTGATTAGCACCGACACTAGAACTAGGCTAAACGTTTTGGCATTTTACAGCGCTAACGCAGCGCAGCGCGGCGCGTGGCCGAACCGCGGATTCGTCCTCATTCACAGGCGCCGTTTATACGATACATCACAGTGCGCAATATTGTTCTTATTTTCCGAACATCATGATGTGATAATATCGTAAAACCACAATTTAAATATATCTTTTTTTTTTTTTTTTCTGGCATATGTATATACCACATGGCTACTTATCCATATAGTTATAATCCAGTGTAGAACGTGACGAGGTTAGTGCGCAGGCGAGGGTGAGATAATACTTAATTAAACTACGTGTATGTTCTCAAACGTATGTATCCAGTGCTAATCTGCTGCTCGTACCCAAGCAGAGAAATGAAGGACGAGTGTGTATCGGGGTGGGGAGGCTTTTTATTTAGTCAAAAGGACTGAAGTGAGTGGGCGTGGTCAAGAGGGGTGGGGGAGGAGTTTGGGGCGGGGTTGGGTTGCATTGTTTCTACAGTATTCGTCTTTTAACATCGTCGTATAGTTCTGAGGTCCGCTCTTTTTTTTTTTTTTTTTTTTTTTTTTTTTTTTTTTTTTTTTTTTTTTTTTTTTTTTTTTTTTTTTTTTTTTTTTTTTTTTTTTTTTTTTTTTTTTTTTTTTTTTTTTTTGGCATCGCTCATCTAAAACCATACGTTTCAGAATCTGATGGTTTGTAGGGGGGGGTGTGTGTGTGTGCGTGTGTGTGTGTGTTTTGTTTTTTTAAAGACTTCGTAACGTTTTCGTTTGTTTTTTAAAACTAATCAAAGGCACAAAGAGAGAAGGTTTGACCCAAATAAAATGACCTGGTTTGCATAAATATGGAAACTTTAGTGCACCTAAGCACTTCTCTCTCTCTTTACGTATCTATTTCTTCCTGTTTTGGGATGATTCATTTCTAAATTCTTCGTCCAAACTGCTTGAGAGCCGTCCACACGCCTCGAGCTTTCATCATCTTCCAGAAGAGTAGGAGGATCACAGCTGTCCATCAGATGAGGGGGCGGGGCAGGCAACAGCAACGCGTGATTCGTGAGGGGGGAGGAAGGTGCACGTTTTATTTTTGATTGATCAAATAAAATGGCATCGATGCAAGATTATAGAAAATCGCATTAACTATTTGACTCAAGGCGTTTGAATTTTAAAGTTAAGTAAACGCTTAAGACTCAGACTCATCCCATCCTTACCATTTAACCTTTTAACAGATAAACAGATTTTAAAAATGTATTTAGTGTTCAAGTTACATTTATTCTGTTGTTCAAATGGAAGCATGACTCAGTCTTCGACTTAACCTTAACCTTTATTTCGATGAATAATGTGCAACGCATTGCATAAGTATTCACCCCTTGAACTTTTTCATGTTTTGTACTGCTACAACCTGGAACTGAAATGGCCTTAACTGGGATCATGTCATCAATCTTTACAAAATAGCCCATAGTATTGAACGGCAGGGAATATCTATATAGTTCATAAAATTATTTACAAATAAAACAGAAAGGTGAAGCACCGGAGTATGAAAAACCCCTAAATTAGTTCCGGTGCAGCCAGTCACCATCAGAAGTCACATGTACAGTATCTCAGGATCTCTAGAGTTTGTTAGAGAACATACCAAAACACAGCATCATGAAAACCAAGGAGCAATCAAAAGAAATCTAGGACAGAGTTCTGGAAAAGTATCAAGCAAAGTTTGATTATAAAAAATATCCCAAACATCCTGCAGAGCGACATTAAAGCCATTATTTAAAAAATAAATGGAAAGAATGTGGCACATCTGCAGCTCTGCCTCGAGGATGAGAACGTCCACCGAACGCCAGTGAAAAGAGGGTTAAAAAAGAGATTAGTCAGAGAAGCAACCAAGAGACCAAGGGGAACGCCGAACATGATGCTGCCACCACCATGCTTCACAGTAGGGATGGCTTTCTCAGGGTGATGAGCGATGTTGTTTTAGTGCCGAATGTAGCGCTTTGTGCCAAGGCTGAAAAATTCACTTTTGGTCTTATCAGACTAGAGAACTTTTGTTAAGTCCAAAAATATTCCAATTTTTTTTTCTTTTCTTATTTTTTCTTCTCATCACTCTTCCATAAAGTCCAGCTTTGTGATTATCCTTCTCCCCTCTGAGCTGGATGTCTCCAGCGCCTGCAGAGTTCTCCTTGGTCTCTCTTCACCCGCTCACTGGCTGTCAGTGGGCTTGTTTTGGTAGCTCCTTCATGGCCAGGTCTTCACGATACTGTGCGATTAGGTATGTTCTCTAGCAAAACTCTGGGTTCTTCCAGGAACAGGTGTATTTATATTGAGATATTATATACTTTAATTACACACAGATCAACTCTTTTTAACTAAATGTGTGTAATTAAAGTGTATAATATCTCAATATAAATACACCTGTTCCTGGAAGAACCCAGAGTTTGTTAGAGATATTATACACTTTAATTACACACAGGTCAACTCTTTTTAACTAAATGTGTGACTTCCGAACTCATTTAAGAGGCTTCAGTACTCCAATACGTCACCTTTGTATTTATTAGTGAATAATTTTGCTAAACTATATATTTTTAACTATTTTTCCCTTCACTTGCATATTATGCACAATTTTGTGCAGATTCATGACATCTAATCCTAATCTAAGTGCATTTCAGTTCCAGGATGTAATGATACTAAATGTGGAAATGTTTAAAGGGGGGTGAAAACTTATGCACTGTATGTATAACATTATTACGTGTGTTTCTACCACAAGCAGCTTTAAGTGCTAGGAGGATTTAGGTGGGATTAGTTGTACTAATCATCACTGTTTTGATCAAACACAAGCTTCCTGGCTGTTATTATAAATCTGTTCAGTTTAAACAGAATTACTAAAGCTTGTTTTATATCAGTTTTGAGCACAGAGTAACATTTAGAGATTAATTAGTGAGCTCATTTGCATATTACAGCGTATGATCCGTATATCAGTAGGATGCTTGAAGTTTTTTGGTGACGACGATTAAGCAAACGATGCATCATGCAGCGCTAGTATTTTCACGGGAGATTATTTAAAAATTAAAACAGGAAATAAGGAAATGACTAAATTGAATGTAACTGATCAGTTGTGTTTTTCTGTTTTTTTGTTTTTTGATATATTGACGCATCACCGTCGTGCACCTCCATCCATAAAAAAGCATCTTCTGTAATGACTCCGTGTGTTGTATTTTGTGGAACCGTACGTTAATCTGTCGATCTGACCCGTGTGTGTTGATCGTAAACGTTTGTAACACGACATCAAAACTGCAGGATACCTCAGAAATGCACGTGACGAGAGCAGATTGAGCGGTTTTGTACATAAAAAAAAAAGAAGTCCAGCTGCAGTTTTTGTGTTCATTTAAATCGTTTGTCCTGGTTTTGTTTTGTTTTGTTTTGTTTTTTCCAGTCTGCTGTGATGCACCATTCTACAGACACACCACCGATTTTTATTAGATTTTTTTTTTTTTCCTTCAGATTTTTTTTTTGATGTGTAAGAATAAGTATAAACACAATAAAATCAAAGTTTATTTTAAAATTACTCATAGTGTGGAGTTTTTTTTTTTTTTTTTATCAGGTGTGTGTTTGAAGGAATTTCAGTGTTTAAATGCTGTGATGGTAAGTTTTTGTATTAAACCTTTCAAATTGTGAATTTTTTTAAAAAAATATTATTTTTATTGATAATGACCAATTTACAAGCACAATATAAACACAGGAAAAAAAACTGAAAATAAATAACTAAAATGCGCAGAATATTCAGTATAATTTATGGATGTTACAGTAAAATGTGTATTTTATTTATTATTAAACATGATTAAACATTATATTAGTATTAATATTAGATTTTTTCTGAGACATTGTAAACAAGTTTTTCAGTTTTTTTCTTTAATGGAACTAAATTATTGATTTTATTTTTTTTTTTAATTCTTACTTAATCTTTTAAAGTGCACTTATAGATTCTTTCCCCCGTCCTTTTCAGTGTTAGAAATTAGTTTTGTAGTTTAACAGTTCTTCATTTTTACAGTTTTAATCCAACACCACTGTGTAACTAGCAGTCATTTACCAAACTTAGACACATCACGATACGTATCGTATCATGTATCGTAAAAATGTCTTCAGATATCGTGATATGAATTTATTTTTTTTGTCATATCACCCAGCAATAATTCGAAGGCAGAAAAAATCCACAGAGGAACGTTTCTGTTCTCTTGTTCGTCGCAAAACATCAATCTATAGATAAAGGCACATTCCTTTTATCATCTGATGTCGAAAAAAATCAAATACGGTGTACTTTTTCCACATGAATTTTTGATGATCAAAGTTCTAATTTAATATAAGAAATGAACAAAGTGTGTCCTAAAAGTCTGTCTACAGTATAATCACTCAGATTTCCAGCAGATCTTTATTGTAGGGTGGGAAGAAAAATCAATATATTTTGGTCAAATAACAAAAAATTTAATAATCTCGAGTACAACTATACAGTATTTATTAACATTTGAATAAATCTAAATTCTATTTTAAATAATTAGATTTTAAATGCAATTTGTAAAGAAATTTAACAGCTTGATGTTATGCTATTAATATGAACGTTTTACTCTGTCTTACCATTTGTTTAGGGAGAACAACACTCTATAATCGTGCTGTTACAGGAAAATAATCAACAGCGATGTGGTGGTGTGATGAAGCCGAGTTACTGTCACCACCAAGAGGTTGATTATTTTCCTATAACAGCATGTCCTGAAGTGTTTTATTGCTCTTAGACCACAGCAACTTACCAACGATTACAATTTTTCATTTATTATTAAAGACTAATGTCATACTTTTTAGCCATTTATAGTTACATTTAATAAACAAGTTCTCACTTACTTTATAGCAGCTATAAACAGTCGTTCCCTCACCAGCCTTTCTCTCTCTCTCTCTCTCTCTCTCTCGCTTGAAGTTATTATGACTGAAGAAATTGCAAAGAAGTGTAAATTTCTCTGTACTGCAGTTGTTGGAAAACTTCTGGAAAAAAGTTCCAGCTTTACTTCTGACTGTTACAAAGTGCTGACGCTGGAGACTCCTTCCATAAAAGTTAAATAATCACGTTTACAGAAAACGACACATCAATGATTTTTTAAATCGGTTTATGTGGAGCATCTGCTGTGCGAGTCCCTGTGAGCGAGCTGTTACTATAGAAACGATAACGCATTAGAGCGAGCGCATTAATATAAATCTGCGCTACTGTCTGAGCTGCTGTTCTAGAAAATTAATCAACACCCTCTGATCAATCACGTATAATAAAAGTAATACTGAATTGAAATCTTGCACACTTTGAACATGAAGCAGTGAAATTTCTTATGATAACAAGAAACTCGACCCATTAGATGTTTGTTTCAGAGATTTTTCATTTATTGGCTTTTTTTTGTGTCACACGTCTGATGCTTAGTTGATAATGTGCACTGTTTATAGTCAAAGGGGCGCCATGACTTTATAATTCTCACAACCTGGCGAGTAAAGTCAGTTCAGACCTTATTGCTCTTTATTGCTGCTCTTGTTACTCCTTATTAACAGCATAACGGAGACAGACAGAAATAAATTATTATAATCAGACACAATATTCCCCAGATGAAGTGGACAGTAAAGCCCCAGAAGCTCACACTGCTGATGTGTAATTAGGAGAATTTTCCTCAGCTGAACTTTCTGTACATTATTTTACACCGCATTCGCCTGATTGGCTTCACCCCTGACGCCGTTAAATTCTGTAAAAGGAACCGTTTCAGACGCAACCGAAGGTGTGTGGATCATTTGGGATGATGGCGCGCGGCGTTCTCCATGCGTCTGTACCACTTCTTCACTTTCGTGTTCTCCATCATGTCGTCGAAAGCCTCGAGACCCTCCATGACCCTCAGAACCCCAAACACCGCCTAAAACAAACGTACAGGGTTCACGTGAAGAAATGGACAGACGGTCGAGTCTTAAAGAAAATATACAGCTAAAAAAATATTAAATGTATGCAAAGAGAGAGAGAGAGAGAGAGAGAGAGAGAGAGAGAGAGTAAAACCAATAAAGCAATGACAGGAGAGGGGAGAATGAAATAGGATGAGAAAGAGGGGAAGAGGAAGGAAAAGAGGGGGAAAAATGGAGACAGCTGTGGAAAGAGGAAAAAAATGGAAAAAAGGTGATAGATGAAGCGAGGGATAGAGATGGAAGAGAGAAAGGAGAGAAAAGATGGGGAAAAAGGAGACAGCTGGAGGGAGAGAGAGGGACAGGGAATAAAGAGAAAGAGTGGTAGAGACACTGAGATTAAAGGAAAGTGAATGGGTAGAGATAAATGAGAAAGGGATGGAAAGAGAGAATGAAATTAGAGGGAAAGAGGAGAGATCAGATGCATTCGAGGTCTGGAGTTGAGGTATGTGTGGCGGTCTGAGAGAACCCATCGGATGCTACGTCGCTGAAACGAAAAAAAAACGGTAATGTGCTTTATGGAAATATATTTTATGTAAACGATACGGAAATTGTTTTTATTTACGTTAAATTCTAACCTCATGTTCCAATATCGTGTAGGTGATTAAAACATTCAGTCTGCTTTAAAGACATCAAAACTCTTGCTAGCTACAAATTTGTTGCTAATGTTCCTCGTAGAAAATGTGACAGAACTAGTTTTATAAAGAGAAGAATCCGTGGTTACGTTTCACCAGCGTACACTCCTGGGGAAAAAAATGGGTCGAGCCCAAAACGGCAAAATGTGAAGCTTTTAAAGAGCTTAAGAACAAATGATTGATCAGGAAATGAGCAGGAATGAAACAGATGCACTCCTGAGAGCTCCTGTGCCTCCATTCACTGGTTTCCTTTCGCTGCAGTGAACTGATTGTTTGGGGAAAAGCTAGAAACAGGGAAATTCACTTCTATAGTCTTCTTGTATGCAAAAGTAAAATCATGACAATGATTAAAGTATTTGGTGTAAAATTCAGACTAACACATGTCTGAGTGCACAAACTTTTGGGATGCTTTTTTCTTTTCTTAAAAGATTAGTGATTATGTGGTTATGTGCCGCACCTGATGCAGCCCATCGAGGGCCACGAGGCTTAAACATTTACAGAAATCAAAGGGAAAAGCTCACATACTAACTTCTTTATCTGTTTATTTCATTCCTGCTCATTTCCTGACCAATGATTTGTTGTTAAGTCCTTTATAAGCTTTACATTTTGCCTTTTTTTTTTTGCCCAGGAGTATAGATGCTTAATTTTTACAGAATTGCTCCATTGGTGCAGCAAGAAGTTTTTCTTAAACTGTAAAACTTTTCTTTAAACTTTAAACTGTTAAAAAAAAAATAAAAAAATTACAACACGTTTTCATTACAAGCCGATATTTTCACTGTTGATCTGAAGTGTTTGATTTGACACATTGTCTTTTTTTTAATCCCAATCACCAAATTTCTGCCATTTTCCACTATTTTTTCCCAAAGTTAATAACTACAGCTAGCTGATGTTAGCTATGTACTGTACGTGTCTAATGTTAAAATCCAAACAAACACTGATCGAGTTTATTTCACGTTAATGAACTCAAAATATTCTCCGTTCACCGTAAGAGAAATCGTGGACGCCGGGAAAATCGAGTCGAGAGGTGGTGGAAGGGGGCGGGGCTTCCAGTGGGTCCGTTAATATCAGAGAGTTCAAAATGCAACTGTCAATCATTTCAGATTTATTTGTCGATTGGATCATCTGTCGTTTTTATTGGAGGGGAAAAAGGAGAAGATTTTTTTGGCACATTTTTCTGTCTTTTAGCGTATTTTTGAGGGATAACTCGTAGCAGCGTACTCCGATGTTAAATTGCGGAGCTCCTGCGCTAAAGGTTAGCAGGTTGATGATTGAACGTCACTTGATTACGTTTTCACGTCTTTGCTGATCGACGCCATTTTGTTTTAAAAAGTGGAAATTGTGTACAGTCAGTTTTTTGCTCAATTTTTTTTTTTTACCAGATCAGCGAGATTGGGGTTTTCTCCTCCCATGAATTTCTTATTTTTCCCGATGGCCGCCACCCAGTCGTTCACCGCCTTGTACAGGTCCTGCCTCACGTCATCCTGCAGGTTGTGTCTTAGGACATGAGGAGGGAAAAAAAAGCACAAATCAGTCTGAATATTACTATTGCGTCTGAAATATTACAATCATTACAGCAGACTAGG
This sequence comes from Pangasianodon gigas, assembly GCA_022758105.1. Taxonomy (NCBI): domain Eukaryota; kingdom Metazoa; phylum Chordata; class Actinopteri; order Siluriformes; family Pangasiidae; genus Pangasianodon; species Pangasianodon gigas. Next base: position 2,239,567 of record CM040461.1, on the reverse strand, counting down.
GCTGAGGATGTGACTAAAATATCATATCACGATATGTAGGTGTCCCAGCTGCTTTTTTAAAATTTATTTATTTATTTATTTTAAAACTGTTTCATATTTAATTTCTGCAAAAAAAATTTTTTTAATAAATTTTAAAAAAAAAAAGCTAAAAAAATATTTAAAACTGAAAAGGAGAAAAAAACTTTTACAAATTGAAATTTTAAAAATCATGAACAGGTTCTAAGATCACAATAGCTGCTTCTGATCAGATTGCAATTATTTAAAAAAAAAACATTGCATACGAACACAGCATGATATCTCTGACATCTCAGCATTATACAGTGTATTGTGTATCGTATCATTTATCACGATATGGATATTACATCATCATATCACACAGCCCTACAGCAGAGTAAATTATAAATCATCGTGTATCAGCGTATGAAGCAGGACGAGTGCGCTGCGGTCACAGACCTGTTTTTGAGTCGTTTGGAGATGAGCCACATGGCCGCCGCTCCTACGTACTTGGCAAAGAAGCCTTCGAACGTACCGAACTTTCCCTCGCGGACGATGTAGTCGAAGGAAGCCAGAGCCTCGGCCGGGGTCCGGTACACGTTAGGGGAGATGAGGTGCACCAGCCAGTCGTCTGCCCATTTACGCCATTTTATTTCCTCTCTGAAAACACACACACACACACACACACACACATACACACAAGTGTAAATTACACACTCTCAGAATATAAACATACACTCCCACATATACACTAATTCATTGTTTACTGCTGTTTTGTATAACATTGTGATCATTCTGAGGGAGAAAAGATCACGCATATCCAGCACACTGCGTGTTAAATGATCGTCCAATCACGTTCCAGACTGCTGGTGACATCACAGCCTCATCACTATAGTACAGTGCACTATTTAGGAAAAAAAATGTAGGGAAAAGGGAGTAAAGACTCGGAGAAGGGCACCATTTTAAACAGCGGGAGTAACTTTACTGTAAAAAAAATCATCTTTCAAATAAATAAATATCTAAAAATAATGACGTTTTATACGAGTTAATGCATTGATTAATTATTAAAATAATGTTCATTCTTAATAAAACAATTAAAACATGAAAAAAAGTAAAAATGATAAATCAACTTAAATACATTTTTAAAAACAAATATTTTAAAATAAATAATAAGTAAAATAAATAAAGTGTTTTAGAAATAAATAAATTATTCTTAGTTAAATAAAAAGAACAAGAAGAAAGACAGTAAGAGAGCAGGAAAGAAAAGAAATAAAGAAAAAAGTGAAAGAAAGAAAAAGAAGAAAGAGCAAGAAAGTAAAAGAAAAAGAAAAGAGTGAAAGAAAAAAGAAAGAAATTAAAGAAAAGAGTGAACGAAAGAAAGAGCATGAAAGAAAAGAAGAAAAAAGAGTGAAAGAAAGAAGGAAAGAGCAAGAAAGAAAAGAAAAAGAAAGAAGGAAATGAAGATAAAAGAGTGAAAGAAAAAGAATGCAAGAAAGATAGAGAAACAGAAAGAAAAAGAAGAAAGAAAGAAAAAGAACAAAAAAAAGTAGACAGACAGAAAGAAAGAGCAAATGTAAGAAAGAGTGAAAGAAAGAGTGAATGTGTGTGTGAGAGAGAGAGAGAGAGAGAGAGAGAGAGAGAGAGAGCGCATGCCGTGACTCACTGCCTGGACGTCTTCTCTGGATAGAACTGCACGTGTTTGGTTTCGTCCACCATCACCCAGTACTTGTTCCCGAACTCGGTCACCTCTCTCCCGCTGTCGTTCTTCCCCTTCATTTCCGGATAACAGGCCACGATCTCAGGAACGCTCTTCTCCCTGCGGAACGGCGTTTAAACCTGAGCGTTAGCTCACAGCGACCCGACGAAAAGGACGACGTGGAATCTGAAACACACTCACCTGCTGATCAGGTACGTCATCAGAGCGCTGATGATGACAGACGAGTCGTTCAGCTGCTGTTCAGGAGAGAAGGAGAGAAGAAAAGATGGACACACACACACAAAGAGGAAAAACTCTTCAGCGTGTCACGTGACGCGAGCGGCGATATCACGGCGTACTTACGATGCTTTCGTTCACCATCAGGATGGGAACTTTCCTGTACGTGGACCACTTGATTTCCTGCCGCATGACGGGGTTAACCTCCACGACTTCATACGGGAGGCCATGATAGTCCAGGAAGGCGCGCACTTTACTGCAGAACGGACAGGTTTTATACTGATACAGCGTCAGCTTCAGATCCCAGCCAGGATCCGGGGCCTGAAAAAAAAAACGACTTCTTTTCAGTACAGGATAAAAAAAATCATCAAAACCAGCAACAAGCAACGAGGAACCGAAACCGGCTCAGACGTCTAACACACGCCGAGGAAATGGACCAATCCTCAGACCAATCCTGTGCTTCGTGTATTCCGACGTCTCTTCACTTCCCCTCTCACAACGTTATTCCCGTTAAAGTTTCTCAGAAATGCAAGAAAAACCTATGACTCTGGTTTCGTCGCATCCTTTCATATCTGACCTCGGAATAAACGTTACGTTACAGAGACGTTACGAAGGAAAATAAAGCCTGGAAGATGGAAAAGCTCGCTGGTGCCTCTGGTGAGTGGACGTAGCTCTATATGTTAAATACATTTTAAGCAACAGAGATGTGTATAAATCGTACAGCGGGCTGAAGACTGTACTTTCTCATCAGAGCGGAAAATAAAACGCTGGATAAGCCCCGCCCACAGGAGACACACTACAACGCCACAAGCAGCTTGCCAGTCGCTAGTGTGAGCGTAGCGCTGATTTTAAGACTTTAAGCCATGCTCTGAACAGAGGGTAAGACCAACAAGTCCAGAGTTTTTCTTTTAACTTCAGCCTAATTTTTACTTTATCAATTATTTACGTTTATTTCTTTAAACTTGTTGTGCAAACAGGAGTAAATAACAAGCTCAGCACTAACGCTGCTTTCCAGGGGAAACATGGAGAGGTTTGGAAAATCCAAGTGATGGTTAGGAAACCTGCGTAATCAATACTTTAGTTAAACATCAACTGGATGAAAAAAAAAAAAATATCACAAACTGGGTTTCACTAACATGAAACGTAAAAATCTGAATTTTAATATTGAGTAAAGAGGAACATTTTACACTGGGTTTTAAAACCATGTAGTGCAAGAAAGAAACAAGTCCAAAAATCCAGAATTTTCTTTTAACTTTGACTGCAGTACTTTTATTCAATTAATCACCGTTAAAAATAAATAAATATAAACTTTGTACATTGTGATTCTTGGCTCCTGAATACTCATGGATAGTGCTGAGCAACATGACGATACAATATCAATATCATGACAAATGAAGTCACTATACACTTTCCTGATAATATTAATTAATTTTAAAATTACTTTTATTTTTAATCTTTTTTTAAATAATCACAAACTGTGAATGGAGGGAAAATGAGCAGGATGAGCAAAGTCCAGAACTTTCTCTTAACTTGAGCCTAATTTTCCTTTATTGAGCTGCTTTGACGTTTTATTTTTTAGAAATTTTTCATTTAAGTATGATTTTTGTAGATGTTAAATAAAGTATTATTGAATAGTTTTTAAAAAATAAAAAATAAAACACTGCTGTATTGCTGTTTGCAAACCTACATTACGTGATCCATATCCTGTCTTCGAGAATCATGATATGATATTTCTGTCATATCGCCCAGCCCTAGCTGTGGCACGATCCCACTTTTTCTCTCCCAGTATTGAAACCTCAGCAGATATCGGTACTCATCTCAACCTTTCTTTTTTATAACCCTTAAAATATATATATTTTTTAAACGGAAGCTTTTAAAAGAATACAGAAAAAAAACAAATACATAGCTAAAATTTGACACACAAAACTGCAGCTTTCACATAAAAAAAAAAAATCACACTGCAAATTTAATAAAGTATAAATCTAATTAAAATCAATCCTAACAAAAATACCATCAAGGCTGTTTACATGTAAACATTTACAGCTCCCAAAGAAAAAAAAAAAAATCCATTTTTTTCCATTTAGGATCAGATCAAATGCATTTTTTTCCCTCTGATATCCGAGCCACCTTATTTATTTATTTATTTATGTATGTATGTATGTATGTATGTATGTATGTATGTCTCTGCCTGATAACGATCTTGGGTATCAGTGCTATCTCTAATTATTAGGCATTAATTAAGCATTAAGCCTCTAAGACAAGCGCTTTGAAGAGTGTTCATTTGTTCATACGTGCGTTTGACGTCATTCGCCATCGACTGCGAAGCGTCTTATACTTCCAGTTAGTAAAAAAATACGTTATTGTTCCATTAGAGATGATACTACTCTTCTAAATTTTATACACTAGACTGTAGAGTACCTACAGTGCATAGTGTATAGTGTATAGTGTATAGTGTGTAGTGTATAGTGTGTCATTTGGGACACAACTACGCCTTCCGGACCGGAAGTCAGTTTTCCAAACGAGTTTTTTCAGCAAATTAATACACTTTTGCTAAAGCCAAGGTTTTATGCATTGTGTTTTTTATCATGTTCCACATATACATCAGGTTATTGGTATAAATAAGGGATTAAAAAATGGCCTATTGCACCTTTAAGTGCAGGTGTTATGAGAGACAGGGGTATGATGCGGATGTTACCTGCTGCTGCTGCTCTGCGTGGTGTCTCTGCAGTGAGTGTTTAACGGTGTGGTACAAACCGAGTCCACCTCCGAGCAGGAACACACACCTGAGCGCCGCAGCGCCGCTTCCTGTCCGCGTCGCAGCGCGTGGGAAGCCGCGTGGGAAGCCGCCGTGAGCTCGCGCGCAGAGCCGCGTGGGGACCGGGCCCGGGGTCACTGCTGGGAAAGCTGAACCGCGGGAAAGCAGCCTGCCGACCTTCCCCAAGCTCCTCACGCCGGACGCCGCCATCTTGCTCTGACGTCACACTCCACCACTCCGCGTCACGCGGAAATGACACTTTTTTTTTTTTTTTTTTTTTTTAAATTGAACGCTTACAAAACATACAACATTATATAACAAACAGTGAGACAGCAAACCCACACAGACTCAAGCAACACAACATTTTTCCTCTTTTTCTCTTTTTAACTTTAAACTAAAGTAGTGTGTAGTGTTAATGATGGGTGCTGTAATCTTCTTTAAAGCCTGAGATGGTTTAATGGCTTTTGTTTGTTGTTGTTGTTTCTTTGTAATGTACAAAAGGAAGCAGAAAAACCTTTTGTCTCGAAGCGAGATAAAGGACCATTGGGTTTGGAAGCTGCCACTGTGGATCTGTGGATTTTCACTTTATCAGCTTTGTTCAGCAGCAGCAGCAGCAGCAGCAGCAGCAGTGTTCCTCCTCTCATTTCACATCACTTACTGAAGGAAGTCAAAATAATCAAACTACATGGTCTCTTTCAAGCTTAAAGAAATAATCCACTTCACTAATTATGTAGAATAATAATAATAAGAAGAAGAAGAAGAAGAAGAAGATGATGATGAAGATGATGATGATAATAATAATAATAATAATAATAATAATAATAAAAAGAAGAAGAAGAAGAAAGATGATGATGATGATGATGATGATAATAATAATAATAATAATAATAATAATAAAAAGAAGAAGAAGAAGAAGAAGAAAGATGATGATGATGATGATGATGATGATGATGATGATGATGATGATAATAATAATAATAATAATAATAAAAAGAAGAAGAAGAAGAAGAAGAAAGATGATGATGATGATGATGATAATAATAATAATAATAATAATAATAATAATAATAAAAAGAAGAAGAAGAAGAAAGATGATGATGATGATGATAATAATAATAATAATAATAATAATAATAATAATAATAAAAAGAAGAAGAAGAAGAAGAAAGATGATGATGATAATAATAATAATAATAATAATAATAAAAAGAAGAAGAAGAAGAAGAAAGATGATGATG
>CM040461.1:2208906-2233547 GCA_022758105.1 Pangasianodon gigas | reverse complement strand
ATAATAATAATAATAATAATAATAATAATAAAAAGAAGAAGAAGAAGAAGAAAGATGATGATGATAATAATAATAATAATAATAATAAAAAGAAGAAGAAGAAGAAGAAAGATGATGATGATAATAATAATAATAATAATAATAAAAAGAAGAAGAAGAAGAAGAAAGATGATGATGATGATAATAATAATAATAATAATAATAATAATAATAATAATAATAATAATAAAAAGAAGAAGAAGAAAGATGATGATGATGATAATAATAATAATAATAAGAAGAAGAAGAAGAAGAAGAAGAAGAAAGATGATGATGATGATGATGATGATGATAATAATAATAAGAAGAAGAAGAAAGATGATAATAATAAGAAGAAGAAGAAGAAAGATGATGATGATGATGATAATAATAATAATAATAATAATAATAATAATAAAAAGAAGAAGAAGAAAGATGATGATGATGATAATAATAATAATAATAAGAAGAAGAAGAAGAAGAAGAAGAAAGATGATGATGATGATGATGATGATGATGATGATGATGATGATGATAATAATAATAATAAGAAGAAGAAGGATAATAATAATGTTATTATTATTTCAAGAAAATGCTGTTAATTTTTAATGCATTTTTTTCATAAACAAAAGTGTTTAAACTGCAAAGCAACATTTTTATCCTATTTCTTCAAGTTCAAATCACGTCTCTCATCTATTAATCTTCTAAAAAAACAATACATATTATGATTTTTAAAGCATTTATAAACTCTTTAACTATTACTGTTGTTGTACATTGTTAACTATAAGTATATGACATCCTCATTTTACTGATCTATTGATTTATTGCTTATAATAATAATAATAATAATAATAATAATAATAAAAAGAAGAAGAAGAAGAAACATATAGTTGTCTGTTATCTTATTTGTACACATACATGATGGTGCTTTCACAAGTGTAAATATTATTATTATTATTATTATTATTATTATTATTATTATTATTATTATTATTATTATCATTATTATTATTATTATTATTAAATGGAATGATGCAAAACTTAATTTTCAAGGTGTTCAAGATTTTTTATCATAATATCAGATATTATGACTTTTTTCCTGAAAGATTTTGACTTTATTTTCAATATAGTACGACTTTATTCACAAAATATTGCGATTTTCACATAATATCTGAAATTGCAACTTTTTTCTCGATATTTCATAACTTTATGCATGAAATATTGCAATTTTTTCTAATAATATCAGATGCTATGACTTATTCTTCTCAATTTATTACGATTTTATTCCTGAAATATTGTGATTTTTTTTATGTAAGATCAGATATTTCAACTTTTTCTCTATATATTATGACTTTATTCTCAAATTAATGTAATTTATTTCATGATATCAGACATTACGACCTTTTTCTCGATACATTACGACTTTTTCTCAAAATATTATGATTTTATTCTTGAACTATCACAACTTAATTCTGTTATATAAGTCTTGAAATATTGTGATTTTTCTCATAATATCAGATATTATGACTTTTTGTCTCATTATATTACAACTTTATTTTTGAAATATTGTGATTTTTTTCTCATACTATCAGATATTATCATTTTTTGTCTCAATATATTACGACATTATTTTTGAAATATTGTGATTTTAATATATATTTTTTTCTCATAATATCAGGTATTATGATTTTTTGTCTTGATATTTTATGACTTTATTTTTTAAATATTTTTTCTCATAATATTAGATATTATGATTTTTTGTCTCGATATATTACGACTTTATTTTTGAAATTTTTTTTTTCCTCAAAATATCAGATATTATGATTTTTTCGTCTTGATATATTATGACTTTATTTTTGAAATATTGTAATTTTTTTGTCTTGATATATTACTATTTATTTTTTAAATATTGTTTTCTCATAATATCAGATATTAAGATTTTATTCTTAATTCCACCGCGTGTTAACGTGTACAGTTATATTTTCGGTTTTGTATTTGCAGCATTTATTCTGTATGTTCATCTAAAACAAACAAAAACAAACAAACAAAAACAAACAAACAAACAAAAACAAACAAAACCGGCGCTACGAAGTTGCGAAGTAAAATGGCGGCCACTCCTCCGCCTTTGCGCTACGTCACTTCCGGATGCGGCAAGACTCGGAGTAGTAGTAGGAGTCGGTTGAATTCAGCTCTGATCCTTTAGCTTCGTTAGCATCGAGGCTAATCAATGACAGCTCGGTGTCGCTTTCGCTCATCACCTGCCAGCACACACACACACTCCTCCACTGCTCTATCATCACTTCTTTCACCTGCGGAGGAGGAAGAGGAGGAAATGTCCACCATTTTATTCCTTATCATCTGAGGAGTCGGCGGTGTTTCCAGGTTAGCTTTAGCATTAGCTTGGTTAGCTTTTCCGGGAGCTAGCATAGTCGATTAGCACTGAGGTGTGAAAACAGTCACTGGCTTTCTGTTCTTAATTAAATGTTCTTAATAAAACATCTTAGATATTATTTAACACCTTAAATTATTATTATTTTAACTGAGAGATTAATAATGTTAGCTTAAATCTATCTACACCGACCTGCTTTAGCTGTATTTTACATTATATTATATTATTATAGAATAAATTAATGTAATATAACATAACATCATATAATAAATTCCTATAATTTTTTTTATCTGTAAAGAATTATTTATCTGACCCTCGTTATGTGTCATATTCACACTATCATTTTGCTTCTGCATTATTTTATAAGCTTTTCTTTAAGCTCTTCTTTCACAGATTACACTTTTTTCTAGAATTTATTTTTCTAAATTTTGTTTTATTTTTATTTACGGTTTTAATATGCATTATTCTAAATCATAGAAAATTGATAAATAATTTTGTAAACAATATTTACAGCATATCTTTTTTAAAATATTAGTATTGCATTATTTTAAGAGCTCACTCAACCTGTTATATTTATTATAATTATTTTTATTATGATCCTATTATTTATTTATTTGTTTGTTTATTTATTTTATTAGTCATGTGTCTATATATTTTTTTAAAATCCTGTTTACAATCTTGCTTCATTTTGATTCATGTGGTTATAATATAATTATATAATATAATATATAATATAATATAATATAATTTCCACTTTATCCCACAGCGCTGTTGAATCCTGCGCTCTGATTGGTCAGAAGGTGTTGATTAGTTTTCAGGTTTATATTAATGCGCTCGCTCTAATGCGTTATCGTTTCTATAGTAACAGCACATTCACCTGGAAAGCTAATAATAATCAGATTTTAAAAAACACGTTGGTGAGGAGACGTTACTTTAACCTTTAAAGGAAGGAGTCTCCAGTGTCAGAGGTAAAGCTGTACCTTGAAGTTTTATGTATCGTCTTTATCGTATAGCTACTTTCTGACTTTTTAAAAACGAGATTAATGACACGTTAAATATCTCCGTGAATATTTTTTGCTGTGTTTTATTATATTCTCGTCGTGTTCCTGACCTCACGTGACCGTTTACGTCTCTAACACCGATGTATTTTGGCGCCGTGGCCTGGTTAGATCTCTCTTCTGTACGTGTCCATAGGGTTGCGTTTCATTTCCACGCTAATTATTCATGACCCGCAGGTAGAGAGCAGCTCCGGCTCAGCAGAAATCCCACAGCGTAAGGATTAACCTCGAGGGGTTTGTATTCAGGGTGAAATAATGGCTCACTTGCTCAGGAGGAATTATTATTAAAGCGTTTAAATTATTATTAAAGCGTGATTGGGTTCTCTAAGTAGAAGATATTATTATATATAATTGAGTATAATTACAGTGAAATTAAGTAGTGATTAAATGATTAATGTGGTGTGTGCTGAGGTTTTTCCTGGTGTAGTGGTAATAGCCTAGATATTATTATTATAATATCCCATTCCCAATCTCGTTCCCATTCCCAATCTCAATCTCGTTCCCATTCCCAATCTCAATCCCGTTCCCATTCCCAATCTCAATCCCAATCTCGTTCCCATTCCCAATCCCATTCCCAATCTCGTTCCCGTTCCCAATCTCGTTCCCATTCCCAATCTCGTTCCCATTCCCAATCTCATTCCCAATCCCATTCCCAATCTCAATCCCATTCCCATTCCCAATCTCAATCCCGTTCCCATTCCCAATCTCAATCCCGTTCCCATTCCCAATCTCATTCCCAATTTTAATCCCATTCCCAATCTCGTTCCCATTCCCAATCCCATTCCCAATCTCGTTCCCGTTCCCAATCTCGTTCCCATTCCCAATCTCATTCCCAATCCCAATCCCATTCCCAATCTCGTTCCCATTCCCAATCTCAATCCCGTTCCCATTCCCAATCTCATTCCCAATTTTAATCCCATTCCCAATCTCAATCCCGTTCCCATTCCCATTCCCAATCTCGGTCCCATTCCCAATCTCGGTCCCATTCCCAATCTCAATCCCATTCCCAATCTCAATCCCATCCCCATTCCCAATCTCATTCCCAGTTTTAATATCATTCCCAATCTCAATCCCGTTCCCAATCCAAGTCTAGGAAAAGCAGCAGCACTCCGTCTACAGAGAAACAACGGCTTCTGTAGGAGGCTTTACAGTGATACTGTTGAATCATCTCTCTGTTACATCATCATCTCTCTCTCTCTCTCTCTCTCTCTCTCTCTCTCTCTCTCTCTCACTTTCTCTATTTATAATCTGTCTCTATCTCTCTATTTATTTCTTTCTCTGTCTGTTTCATCACTCTGTGTCTCTCTTTCTGTCTCTCTCTCTCTCTCTCTTTCTCTATTTACATCTCTATTTACATCTCTGTCTCTATCTCTCATTATTTATTTTTGTCTTTCTGTCTCTTTCATCACTCTGTCTCTCTCTCTCTCTCTGTCTCTCTCTCATCCTTCTGTGTCTCTCTCTCTCTCTCTCTCTCTCTCTCTCTCTCACATCCTTCTGTGTATCTGTCTCTCTGTCTCTCTCTCGCTCTCCCTCTCTCATCCTTCTGTGTATCTGTCTCTCTGTCTCTCTCTTTCTATCTATATTTTTCTCTGTCTCTCTTTCTGTCTCTCTTTCCCTCTCTTTCTCACCTCTCTCTCTCTCTCTCTCTCTCTCTCTCTCTGCTGCAGTTGACGATGAATGGCCTGTCTGTCAGTGAGCTGTGTTGCCTGTTCTGCTGTCCTCCATGCCCGAGCCGTATAGCAGCTAAGTTGGCCTTCCTGCCCCCTGAGCCCACCTACACCCTCCTGCCGGATCTGGAAGCAGGCCCGGTGTCCACCAGCTCCACCACGGCGCCCGGTCTGCGCTCTCGAGGCAGCACTGGAGCCGGAGCAGGAGCAGGAGGAGGAGGAGGAGGAGGTGCTGGTGGTGGAGGAGGAGGTGGAGGTGGAGGAGAGGGGCGCTGGAAGCTCCATCTCACAGAACGGGCCGAGTTTCAATATTCTCAGCGGGAGCTGGACGTCACCGAAGTGTTCCTGACGCGCTCGAGTCGAGGGAACCGAGTGGGCTGCATGTACATCCGCTGCGCTCCCACGGCACGGTGAGACACACTGACACGGAGAAATTTTAAGAAATGTAAAAATCCTAATGTAACCGAACCGCCGTGACGCTGACCAGGCGGTTACTAAGGATGCTGTTGATCCGTGTTAATGAACGTGGACTTCGGCGTCATGTCTGACGGCTCGCTCGCACACATACCAAAGTAAAAACCTCTCGTAAACACGACACTTTTTGCTTCGTCCTTCAGGATCCCAGTCCTGATTACACACCTCTAGTGTCAACCGAACGCCCTGTGAACCTTTCCGGCAAGCTTTGTCAAAAAAAAAAAAAAGAACGAATTGACCGTCTTGTATTCGTATCTGTATTTGTATTTGTATATTCCGAATATATTCACAGCGTATGTGCATCAGACTTCCTCACACATGTAAATCTCTCTTTCCTCTCGTCTTATTTACATGCCTCTTTGCTTTTTCATTCTTGTTCCCTCTCTCTCTCTCTCCCTCACTCTCTCCCCATCCTTCTCTCTCTCTTTCTCTCTCTCTCTCTCTCTCTCTCCCTCTTCCCCTCCTTCTCTCCCTCTCTCCCCATCTTTCTCTCCCTCTCTTCCTCTCTCTCTCCCCATCCTTCTCTCCCTCTCTCCCCATTCTGCTCTCTCTCTCCCTCTCTTTTCCTTCCTTCTCTCCATCTCTCCCCATCTTTCTCTCCCTCTCTCTCTCCCCATCCTTCTCTCTCTGTCCCTTTCTCTTTCCCCCATCCTTCTCTCTCTCTCTCTCTCTCTCTCTCTCTCTTCCCTTCCTTCTCTCCCTCTCTTTCCCCTCTTTCTCTCCCTCTCTCTCTCCCCATCCTTCTCTCTCTCTCTCCCCTTCCTTCTCTCTCTCTCTCCCTTTCTCTTTCCCCCTCTCCCCATCTTTCTCTCCCTCTCTTCCTCTCTCTCTCCCCTCCTTCTCTCCCTCTCTCCCCCTCTCCCCATCCTTCTCTCCCTCTCTCCCTCTCTCTGTCCCTCTCTCTCTCCCCCTCATTCTCTCCCTCTCTCCCTCAGTGTGTGTGGTATCTTTAAACGCCACTCACATCCTCCTGCTCTCTCTCTCCTCCCTTTTTGCATTTTCTTCTTCCTCAGACATCACCTCTTTGTTTCTTTTGTTTGTTTGTTTGTGTGTGTGTGTGTGTGTGTGTGTGTGTGTGTGTGATAAAAGATCACGACTTGCAGATCTGTCAGATTAAGCTCTCAGCCTGTCTTTTAGTCAAATGTCAAAACCGTCTATTTTAAAACCGGATTAATTCTAGTGTTAGATATACAAATAAGTCCACACAGGAAGCACAGCGTTAGAGGAATTCCGCTTGGCGAACAGGAAAAGTGACTCACAGGCTGATTAGGACTGTGGAGGATCCTGTGCACAGTGGTGGTTAACTGTGTTACCGTGGTAACGGCATCCGGTTTGTTTATTTATTGAGTTATTTCATGCTAATCATTGAAAGACACACATGAACACAGTAAGAAGTTTAAACAAGTTACTGAATTGAATTTCTGAATCAAATCTTTGTCAAATGAATCGAATCGAATCGTTCTGAATTTTCCGAAAATCACTTCTGAATCGGATCGAAAACCAACGAATCGTGAATCGAATCGATTCGCTGTCAACCCAAAGATTCAGACCCCTATACCAAGCCTATACGAAAAGCATCCGACTGTCTTGCGTAGCGTAGCTGTTGTGTGAACATTAGAGAAATAAATAAAAAATAAAAACGAACGTGCACACGTTGCTCAATTTATGGTGTTAAAGCAGTATGTTTAATAAAGAGCGTGTAGAGCAGTATCCGTGAGCGTGAGCATTAAAAATGAGCCGTGAACTGCGACGTTATTCGTAAACTGTCACACGTGAGAGCACTTCACGTCTGCGAGCACTGAGCACTGAGGCACACGGCTTCCTTCCTGTCACTCGCTTTAATTAAAGTACAAGAGCCATGGCCTGAAGTAAAAGAGTTCAATTTTAAATAAATTTTAAATTTGAAATAAACAGGTTAAATTTAAAAAATGTGGTTTTTTTCCAAGGTGTATTTTATTTTATTTTAACAACGTCACACTAGAGCTGGGCGATGTGATGATATAATATTGTTATCGCGATAAATTATGTCACGATACACTTTATAAAACTATCACAGGTATTGCAATATTTTTTAATAACTATTTATTTAGTGTTAAAATAATTTCTGAACATTTTTAAATGTTGATTTAACGGTTCTGTTTAGACTATTTAAAATTGTAAAAAAAAAATCTTTATATTAAAAAATGAAGTATTTTTTCTTCTCATTTTTACTGCTAATTTATTTTTGTAGACTTTAAATAAAATTAATCATCAAACTCACTTTTTAAAGGTTTTTATCTCACCTTTTAAATGTGATGTGCAAGTTTTTTTTTTAACCAAACTTATAGATCTTGGCACAAATCGAGTATCGTAGAAATGTCTTGAAATATCATGATATGAGATATTTTTGTCATATCGCTCACCCCTACGTCACACAACTCGATTATTTTCTGCATAAATGACCCGATTAAGACGATTGTGTTACTGACACGGGCCTATTGGCTGTACGTTCTGCGTGATAATTAAACTGTGTAAAGAAATTGCAAGAGCGTGCGAGCGTGTGAGGAGTGAAATAGAAAATAGAAAATAAAAATAAATATTTAAAAGGCGGGATTAGACCTTTCTGACCTTGTGTTCATTTTGAGCTCACATTTTAACATCGGAGTACGCTGGAACGTTCTCCAAAATACACCAAAAATAGCCGATTAAAATATAAAAAAACAACAAATGAGCCAATCAACAGATGTGCGTCAAATTTTCGAACTCACCGATATTAACTGACGCTCTCTGGAAGCCCCGCCCCCTTCCACCATTTCACACTAGGAATGTTTTGGTGCTTGAAATGTCGCATTGATGGCGTAAACGGTAACCAGAGAGTGTTTTGAGTTCACAGGAAACGGTCTTTTAACCTTTTGACCCAGATTAAAATCAACAAAGTGTTAAACCTTAACGTTAATGCTGTTGATAAAAAGCGATTACATACGCTTAAAACTGTGACGCTGGTCTCACGGGGAAATCGTTTGTATACGTTTGACCTCATTTCTCTTTCCTGACGCCGCTGATGTTATTTCGAACCTTTGGCCTCGTTACAACAGCGCTGAGACGAGGACCTGAACGTACGTGTTTGAAGAAACGTGGCAGGCTGTTTTAGATAAAAACGCATTCCTCTTTAATTAGTTTACGACACAATTATCTGGTTTCACTGGTTTCACACACACACACACACACACACACAGTTCTTTAGTCCAGTGTAAAGTTTGCACATTTAAAGCTAAATATTGATCCAGGGTGTGATCTTTGTAAAAGTAAATCCTTCACACGATTAAAACTCCACTAAAAGACGCTAACACACTAATTCTCTAAAAGGAAGTGAATTCTATTTTTTATTTGATTATTTACTTTTCATTTATAAATAGGAAATACAGATTATAATAATGACCATGAAAGCCCTGTGTATCATTACAGCAGCTTTTATTAATCCTTTATTCATATTCTAAAGACTGATAGCTTTTTTTTCCCCCAAAGCCCCGCCCATCCAGCCATCATTCCACATTTAATTACGCTTTAATAACTTAATCACTCTGAAGTCATCGCTTTATTATTATTATTATTATTATTATTATTATTATTATTATTATTATTTCAACCTGATTTAACATGATCCTAAGCTCACAGGCCATAGAAAGCATTATTACTTATAGTTTCTTGAAGTTAGACAAAAGAAAAAAGAAAACAAAATCTGCTGTTTTTGCCAGAATTCAGCCACAGCATCCAAACCAGCACGCTCACACACACACACACACACACACACACACACACACACGCACACACACGCACACACACGCGCACACACACACACACACGTATTAAACCTTTTAATAGCAGTGTTTAAAGCATCACAGTAAATGTTGTTACTAATACAGATTTGAGGGAGGTAAATATATCCACTTATAAAAAAAAAAGCAGTTTTATCAGTGTGATTTCTCCAATATCGAAAGTCTGTGTAGATTTAATATCAGATGATTTTATTAATAAAAATAAAATGAGATTTAAATAATAAAAGCCAGTTTTAACCTCTAAGATACCCTGTTTAATTGTTTTTATATCCTGTGAAGACTCGCATTAACTTTTGTGACTTGATCTTTTTTTTTTTAATTCTTGATATCTACTAACTTATTTAATTTTATAGCTTTATTGTGTTTGGTGGTTTATAATTTATATTAAAATGATAAATATGCACTTATGTTTGTGTAGTATTGTGTCTGTGCTTCCACAATGGTGCAGTGCTGTGTTAGCTATCTATCTATCTATCTATCTATAAAGAAAGAAAGAAAGAAAGAAATAGACCTAAAAGGGGAAAAGCAGCCTGACTTCAAAGCATGAATCGTAAATTTAAAAAAATGTTGTAAATAGAAATCTATGGTTTAAGAAAATAAAGTCTTAACGTAACGATTAAACGCTTTGTGATTGAACGCTGCAGAACGAGCTAATCTCTGTGTGTGTGTGTGTGTGTGTGTGTGTGTGTGTGTGTGTGTGTGTGTGGGGCAGGTTCACCGTGCTCTTTTCCCACGGTAACGCTGTAGATCTGGGGCAGATGAGCAGTTTTTACATCGGACTGGGGACGCGCATCAACTGCAACATCTTCTCCTACGACTACTCGGGCTACGGCGTGAGCACGGGAAAACCGTCCGAGAAGAACCTGTACGCGGACATCGACGCGGCGTGGCAGGCTCTACGCACGCGGTAACACACACCACTGACACTAACAGCAGTGTGTTTATGATTTATCATGTCTCTGCCGTTAGCTTTTATACCTTTAATGTGTACCTTTAACCTGGAAATGTTGATATAGTGCACTTTTAAAAAGACAGAAGATAATTACCTTTTAAAGTAAAGATTTAAAAAGTACACGAGATGCGCCTTTTTAAGTAAAAGGTACTACAAAGGCACAGACTAAAGGTTCAAAATGTCCACGCTTAAGAGTACCACCTTAGAAAGGAGAAATATTGAAATAGGATATAAGAGAATAGAAATGTCTCCAAAAAATAATCTGCTAGCACATTTTCTGGACAATAATTCACTTCGGAACGTTGGAAATTTTGGGAAAACCGTTATATATATATATATATACATGTCTTTATTCTGTACGTAATTCATAACAGCCAGTAAAGCTTCTCAATATCAGACAATAACATCATGGACGAGGCAGAGACGAGCAGCGTGAAGGTAAAGAGAAGTCTGTTATTTTCGCAGCCGATATTCCACTTACACCATGTTCATATTTTTTTTTAAAAAAAAAGAAGAACTAGAAGAAGTGATTATTTTCTTCTTTTCTTTTTTTTTAATTTTGTATTCTCTCTGCTGTTGCCAGTTTTAAAGGTACATTAGGTAAGATTAGTCAAATGATGTTCTTGAAGCTGCGCCCCCAGGATCTAGAGTAGCGTGTCTGTAAAATGACTGACAGGAGACGCTTCCCAATACAAACAAGCGTTCCAAAACCGGAAGTCAGTTTTCCCAAACGGGTTTTTGCTAAGGTCACGGCTTAATGCATTGTTTTTTTTTGTTTTTGTTTTTTATCATGTTCTACATATTGTCCAGGTTTTTTGTACAAGTAAGGAATAAAAAAAATCAACTATTGCACCTTTAATGAAATTCTCCTCATGCATTAATAATTTCTTTCCACGCGTTTAAAATGAAAGCGTTATCTGCGTACCAGGAGGAAGTGATGATGAGGATGGTGGTGATAATGATGATGATGATGGTGGTGGTGCGTTTGAGCTCCGTCAGAACATTAGGCAGGAACTTTGAGAGGAACCAGGAATCAGAACAGGGAAAGTGAGACGTCCTCTGGTCTTCAGCGGAGAGCGAGATTCCACATCAGTTTGTTAAATTGCTGTTTAAATCCTCTGGCAGTGTTATGTGAGTTAAAGTACTGTAAATATTTTTTGGTCCTCTCAGATACGGCATCAGCCCCGAGAACATCATCCTGTACGGGCAGAGCATCGGCACGGTGCCCACGGTGGACCTGGCGTCGCGGTACGAGTGTGCGGCCGTCATCCTGCACTCTCCGCTCACCTCGGGCATGAGGGTCGCCTTCCCCGACACCAAGAAGACCTACTGCTTCGACGCGTTCCCCAAGTGAGTCCCTCACGACACGCTCGAACTTCCTCTTCAGCTAAATCCAAACAGCTATAGAATAAAAATACAGAGAAACGGAACGAAAACAACACGAGCAAAAACAAAAAGAGTAAAACAGTAAAAACTTGGAGAGGCTTACTTTTTTTTTTTTTTGTCTTTGTCTGAAAAGCTAGAACTCAGAGCTAGATACAGAAAACTGAAAGTGATGGAGGGATTGAAAGGAAGGAAAAAGAAAGAAAGGACGAGAGGGAGAGAAAGGGAATGTAGAAAAAAAGCAGAAAGAAAAACAACACACAGAGAGAAAAAGGGGATAACGTGAGAGAGAGAGAAAATTGACAGAGACTGGAAGAAGGAGGGGAAAAAAAGAACAAAGGAACAGCATGAAATAAAAAAGATGGTAAGGGAAAGGAAAAGAAGGGATGAGGAGGGAAGGAAAGGGAAAGGAAGGGAAAAGGAAATGAGGGAGAGAAGGAAAGGAAAGGAAGAGAAAGGAATGCAAAAGAATGGGAAGGGGAAAGGAAGGGAGAGAAAGGAAAAGAATGAGTATAGAAAAGAATGGAAAGGTAGAGAAAGGAAATGGAGAGAAGAGAGAGGAAGTGAAGGAGAGGGAAAGGAAGGGAAAAGAAAAGAAAGGGAAAGGAAAAGAAGGGAAAAAGATGGGAGAGAAAGGAAGGAAAAAGAAATGAAGGGAAAGGAAAAGAAGGGAAGGGAAACAAAAGAATGGAAGGGTAGAAAAAGGAAAGAAAGAGAAAGGAAATGGAAGGGAGAGAGAAGAAGTGAAGGAGAGGGAAAGGAAGGGAAAGGAATAGAAAAGAAATAGAAAGTTGTAATCATTGGCGAATTGCTGCCGTTTAAGACGAATAAAAGACTTCAGGACGTGCTGTTATAGGAAAATAATCGACTTCAGGGTGGTAATAGTGACTCCGCTTCATCACACCGCCCACCACTGTTGATTATTTTCCTACAACAGCATGACACACACTGAGAATAGTTTTAGGATTGTGTGACTTTACACACAGTATCACAGTATTAATGATATAAATATCGAATGCATAAAGACGCGTGTCCGGCGCCCTCTAGTGACCTTCTGTGGTCTGTAACCTCCATCATCCAGGAACAGTAAGACCTGTGTGATGTTGATTTAGTTCCAGGATTAACGATTTGGAGTGGGATTACGCCATCTACGTGCATAATTATATATAAACCCCTATGATGTGTTATAGCAACATCTTTGAATGCTTAGAACCTTAAAATCAGTTATGAAACAAGAAGATCGTAAACAAGCTTTTTTTTTTTTTTAATCTAATAACATTACATGCGCTCTTCTCGATAGATACCATAAATACCAAAACATAAGAAAGAAGTATGATGCGCTTAGCCATTCTGGTTAGGGCTGGGCGATATGATGAACATCAATATCGTGATAAATTATGTCGCTGAGATATCGTGATTTTTTTTTTTTTTAATTAAAATGTAATTTTTTTTTAATAATTACAGACTGACACTGAGCAGCTGATTTGATGTTAAAATTTTGTACTTAATCTTTAGAAATGTTTTTGCTCCCGTTCACAGTTTTATAAATAAAAATGCTTTTTTTTTTAAATCGTAAAAATACAATTATTTTTGTAGACATGAAATAAAATATCATTAAGCGTATCGTGTATCGCAGATCCGTCTCTGAGCATGTGACTGAGATGTGATATCCTTCTCATATCACTCACTCCTACGTCTTGGTGTTTTGGGCGTTTTTTTATTTCTAGCGCAGTTACAGTAGAGTGAGGAGAAAAAATTTCAACGATCTCAAACTTAAAGGTTAACATTCAGGGTTTCTGAATTTGTCTGATTCTCTTTCTCAATGAACGTCATATTCAGGAGAAATCCAGAGTAGAAGTAGCAGAGACGTCGACGCAAACGCTGGAATCGAGATTCAAGATTTTTTATCCTCAGCATTTAAATAACTAAATTAAAAATAAGAAGTAAGAAATAATAAGAAATAAGAAATCTTTGTATGGGAATGTTTAAAAAAAAAAAAAAAAAACAGTAATGTACAAAATATGCAGTTATGTTATGTGTAGTAACAGTAGAAAGTGCAGAGTGCGGAGTGACAATGAGAAATGTCGTCCCAGAATGCAGTGCAGCTAAACGACGCAGAGGCTCGGCTAGTGAGTGATGTACGAGGTGACGAGCGCGGTGACGTAGCATGATAGTTTTTGTAAGCTGATTTGTTTGATCAGATGATGAGGTGAGAGAGCTTGGCAGTCTGAAGGGCTAAAGCGCCGCCGCATCGCTCTCTTTAGGTAGAGATGAAGTGAAGGCTGCGCCGCTGTCAGCGGGTTGTCGAACGGCATTGTGGGTAACGTAGGAAAACGTTAGCAGAAGTGAATATGGAAGTCAGTCCATAGGTCTGATTATTGATTATTTCCGTCTCTCCCCCTCTCTCCCTCCCTCTCTCCCTCTCTCTCTCTCTCTCTCTCTCCCTCACCCTCTCTCTCCCTCTCTCTCTCTCTCTGTCTGCAGCATAGAGAAGGTGTCGAAGATCACGTCTCCGGTGTTGATCATCCACGGGACGGAGGACGAGGTGATCGATTTCTCGCACGGCCTGGCTCTATACGAGCGCTGCCCCAAAGCCGTGGAGCCGCTGTGGGTGGAGGGGGCGGGGCACAACGACATCGAGCTCTACAGCCAGTACCTGGAGCGTCTGCGTAGGTTCATCGGCCAAGAACTGGCAACCCAGCACACCTGAGGACCTCCCACACACCTCACACCTCTCTCTCTCTCTCTCTCTCTCTCTCTCTCTCTCTCTCTCTCTCTGACCCGTTTACACTTCCTGTTTCTTGAATTTCTAGAAATTCACTCAAGACTTCTTTAAACCCAACTCCAAAATGTTTCGAATGCTCCATGACCTCAATTATGCATTACAGAATAGTAATGTATAATTGCGTACATTATTTATTTACTTATTTATTAGCTATTTCGACAGATTTTATTATCCAGAATAAACCACTGAGTGCTCAGAGAAACAACGCTGCCTCGACAGAGATATCGAAATAAAATTTTTCCATCAGCAATAAGAGATCTCTAATTATAAAAAAAAAAATCAGATAAATTAGTTACATAAAATAAATATTAAATATAAAATGAATTAATTATATTTTTATATCATTTATTTAATTTGTTTTTTATATCTAGTTAATTATATAAAATGAATAGAATTATCAAGTGAGAACCTTAAAACCTGCAACAAATTAAAATTTAATCGAAATTTAATCGAAAGAACACTTGAATTGAGCGAAATGGAGTTTATCTAGACGTGTGACACCTATGTGGATTAAAAATCTTTAAAAAAATTTTTTTAAAAATGTTTTCATTTGACTCACCCTTGTGCAATTAATAATAATAATTCAGGAAATCAGGAATAAGGGTGTATTCTTAATTTAAAAAAAAAAATCTTTCTAATTTTGATGTAATTCTTCACGTAACGCCCAAATTGATCTCTGCTACTTAATAGCGTCAGCTACTGAGGTCACGGAATACAAAATGGCCGACCAGAATCAAACAACGTCATTTTCAACATGTTGTTTGGGTTAGCATCTGGGTAAGGGAATAAAAATTTAAAAAAAAGAACACCATTAGAAGGTTGTTCGAAGGTTTGTTTTTAGTTGTTGTGGATTTTTATACACAACACACAAATCAGCTTTCATCCCGGCGACACGTCTGAAGTGCAGATGCGTGTGATTAAAGGTGCGGTTTGTCATTTTTACGCCTCTCTGCTGCCTGTAAAACCGATTACAATCGTAATATAAACGTCGACAAGCCTTCCGCTTTTCCCTTCCCACGCCCTGCCCTTCTTCTCTCTCTGTTAAAACTCTTTGAGAGTTGCCTTTTATGGAAAAAAAAGGGGCGGAGCTCAGCGCATTTCAGCACTTCAGGACTTTGTTTTGTTTGGAGAACGGATGCTGCATTCGACTTCACTCGGAAATGGGAACTCGGAATTATGCGATTCAGCCTACAAAGTGGGGAAAAATGTTTTATTAGCATGAAACTAGCCAACTAACATTAGTGATCATGATCTGATGTATTTTTTTTCTTAAAGCTGTACGGTCAGTGTTATAGATTTAACCAAGTAGCCCATCTATGTTGATGGATTTAAAGTAAATACTGCTATAAACTGTACTATGTTTTGTTTACTGTTGACGGTGTGAGCGGCCATGTTGACATGACGTCACGTGCTGAACGCAGAGTTCAGGAGACTTTCCCGTCTTTCCGAGCATTTTCTTTGTTTTCGGAGGATGGAAATTTCCGAGTTTTAGCCGAACGCAGCATAATTTCCGGACCAGGAACAATTAAAAAGAAAACAGACGGAGAGAGAAACTAGAAATGAACTTTCCTGAAGTTGTTTCTTAAATATCTTGAAACAGTTTTTAAAATGACACATCGCACCTTTAAAATCATTTAAGTTAAATCCAGATATGTTAAGCAGGCAGGTGTAAACGGAGTCTTTCTTTCTTTCTATCTATCTATCCGTCTCTCAGTTTCTCTCTCTCTCTTTATTGTTGACGTCTCCGGTGGGAGTGAGACAGGTGTCGATAAAGCGGCATGGACTCCTCCACGTTTATACGGACATCGCTGTTGTTCGGAGCGACTCGATTCTGTTGATCGACCGCGGAGGTTCTTGCTACTTTGATGCGGTTGTTCTGACCTCCTCAGTGTGTGTGTGTGTGTGTGTGTGCGTGCGTGTGTGTGTGTGTGTGTGTGTGTGTGTGTATGTGTGTGTCCTCGATGAGCGACAGTGCTGGAAAACACACCAGGCTCGAAACTTTCTCTTCCTCAGTCAGTAGTGTTTACTGGAACTGCTTTTTAGTAGCCTTCCTACCTTATTATTATTATTATTATTATTATGGAAATTCCTCCCATTTTTTTTCTTAACACACACGTTCTTTCTCTTCTGAGTTTTAAAGAGTTCAGACCCTGTCATTAACCTCCATTTGATCATTAGCGTAGAGATGTAACGAGCTGACTAATAACACCGGGATTAGGATAAAGCTCTGGAATGTGTGACCTCGGGCCAGCGTCTTAGAACACGATATCCATGAAAGTGGATAGTTTTTCCTTCCTCGTATGCGGTCACACTCTCCCACATGTCCTATTTGTGTGTGTGTGTGTGTGTGTGTGTGATGAAACCGAGCCCCTACCACATCCGAGGAACAGGTGTGTGACGCTGTGATTCTCGCTTTCTCTCCCCAGGGGGTTCTGCAGTGAAAAGACACGTGATATTTCGCTCGATGTGCCCAAGGCGGAGATAAACTAAAGATCGCGATCCGTAGCTTTTGTCTCCAACGGATCAGAATCTCAGGCGGACCACAATCCCTTTCTTCCGTCATCGCTGCCCTCCCCGGGGTGACTCATGACTCATCTGTTTACATCTTACCCTTCACGTTTAATCACCTGTTTTAAACTCTCGCGATACGTCACACTGATGATGTGATAAACATTTACTTCTTAGAAAATTCTTACAAACCAGTGATTTGGAGTCAGAATTGCTTCATCACGTTTGTTGTCACGGAGAAATTTGTCTTAATGAGCGCTTACACTTTAATTACATTACATAAAAATCGTTCCTTTTGACTCTAAAGAGAACGAGTGTGCCCGAGCGTTAGTATCGAATGCTAGCTTACTAGCCACCAAGTAATTTTTTGCATATAAATGATGATTGTTTATTAATATTTTTGCTTTATCAACGAGGGGTCATGGATGTAGTTTAACATTAGCATTAGAGACAAAGCATTATGGCAAATAAAAATGGCAGCTACATTAATATTTTATAAAACCGGGGCTGGCGAGTAGGAATGTACCGACTTTGAATATTCGGTATTGATTTTGGAACGAGTATCTGAATACGTGATCTCAAAACCATCCTTAATTTAATGGATTATGTTTCTTTTTCAACATTCACCCGAATTTTAAGTATGTCTGTTATTGCAGTTCAAAATATATCCAGTAGGGGGCGGCGATGATGATGATGATGATGATGACGATGATGATGATGATGATGAATGAAATGATGATGACATAACACCAGGAGTCATCTCTGCAGCTAGGGATGCACCAATAAGAATACCGTTTTTTCTTTCAGACCAAGCATGAGAACGAGTTCATGTTTTTTGGTACTCATCGATACCGATACTAAAAATGAGGCGTGTCCTGAGTATTAATCAATCAGTGACATCACAGAGCATTTTATTCAGCGCTGTATGTGTTGGTCATGGATGTGTGCTGTTAACTCCTCGTGCTATGTTTTAGCAGTATCAGTGAGCGTGGTCTTTAAAAACGAGCACCATGAATCGTCTCAGTGCTCAGTGCTCGCTGAACTGAAGTGCTCTCTCTCTCTCTCTCTCTCTCTCTCTCTCTCTCTCTCTCTCTCAATTCACAGCACCTTGCGCTCGTTGATACTGTTTTACGCACTCATTTCAGCTGTTCTCGCTGTCTAATAAACACCATAAAGATGTTTATCGGGTTAGCTGTATCGTATGAAACTGCTGTAGTTCCTTGTTTTGATGTTTGCGTTGCTCATTAATCGCTCTCACTGCTCATTAGTGCGATCACGTACACTGGGATTACGCCACATAATATCACTGTATCGGAGTGTTTTTTTTTTTTATGAGTACGAGGAAACAAGCTCGATATTGAACTGATAGCTGATGCATATTGATGCATCCTTATCTGCAACAATTTTTTTTATTATCGCACAAACAGTATTAATAATAATTAGGGGTGTAAACCTCAGGCTTACAGACGATACCACTATCAGATGATACCACTGAATCTGCTACGATACGATGCAGTTTATCAACCTCTGATTGACATGTGACCAACTTTGTTCAGAAACTGGGGTCGCGTTAATCCGTGAATAATAATGACGTAGAGAAGAACTGTTTTTAAAAATATCACGTTACAAAGTTACGGCCAAATCGACTTGCTAGCAGTTGTTGGTTGTTTTTCAGTGATAATCGATTTAGAATTAATTTTAATGTATAATAATCGATTCATGATTGTTGCATCGATTCATTTCGAGCGTTGCCTTTTAAATTCATCGAATGCATTGATCTGAATCGCCGACTCGTTACACCCCTAATGATAAAGCTAAACCAATAATAAGCTAAGATATCAACAAATAATACGTGCCATGGTTAAAATAAAAGACATCAGCAATCATTGTTTATTTTTTCGGGGAACTTAAAAACTAGAACAAATGTCTAAAAGTAAAAAAGGCCTACAGTCGTAGAGAGTCGTAGCCGTTTCAGGAGCTGTGCGACAATGACGGAAATAAAATAAAGCCGGAAGTATAAACGAACGCAGCAGGTGTTAATGCAGCCGTAGACAAACACTGTCGTGTGTTAAGTGTGTGGAAGACGAAAGACTGGAGCCAAGGCACTGAACAAAGCTCAAACTGTCGAGGGATCATTTGTGGAGCTGCTGTTTGAGGTGTGTGTGTGTGTGTGTGTGTGTGTGTGTGTGTGTGGGGACACAAGTGTTTGGAGGACAAGTGCAACACAGGGGCAGGCTTTGGGACTGAGGATTAAATTGTTAGAAAGCTGAATGAGTGTGTGTGTGTGTGTGTGTGTGTGTGCTCGCGCGTGACTTTATGGAGGACCCAGATGAACTCGAGCTCGTTTCGAAGCTCCAGACCAATGTTTAGTTTCTGAACTGTTTTTTTTTCTTCCTGATTTAAAGACGTTTAAGTTATGAGTGTTTTGTAAAAGCGCTCAGATGGACGTACTGTATCATATTTACACACATGTACATGAAATTTTGTTCCTTTGGGATATTTTTTTTTCCTTCTCCTCCTCGGGGTTAAACGGGTTTTCCAGGTGGTGTCTTATCATCGTCGTGTCCACTTACACATTGTTTATTATAATATAATAATTATAATTATTATAAAATTGTTGTTTTTAGTTTTTCCAGATTAAAAATGATCTTAGAGAATTAAAAATAATGAATTGATTATAAGAGTGAATTGTTCTTATTAAATATGATTCTGAGGGTGTGTGTGTGTGTAAATGTGTGTGTGTGTCTCCGAGCACATTTTAACAGCAACAGATGGACTCTCTCATACGTCCCAATTATCTTGTCTGTTTTAACTGTCTGCTCGTCACACTGTAAAATGGAGGAGGCCGAGACGCTTCACACAGACAGATGGAATAGAAGACCCTCCACACATACACACACACACACACACACACACACACACACACACACCTGCGTCTTTCTTACAAGACTGCATATGCACACCGCATGTGTGGTTTAAGTCTGTGTTAAGCTCTCCAGCTGTTTAACTGCACATGTGTGTGAAAAAAGTGAGAGATCGATGCCAAAGCGCAGCCGGCTTTCTTTCTTCAACACACACACAGACACACACACACACACACACAGACACATGAAAACACAGACTGTGACGGTCAGTCCTGCTATAGGCTTTAAAATCAGGGAAAGGGAAAAACATAATACGTCATCGTTTCTATAGTAACAGCTCATTCACAGGGACTTGTACAGCAGACGCTCCACGTAAACTGGCAGGAAAACTGTGTGATCGAATAACTGATGTCAAGTTTTCTGTGAGGACACATTTACATTTAACGTTTATGGAAGGAGTCTCCAGTGTCAGTGCTTTCTAACAGTCAGAGGTTGCGTTTTGTTTGTTTTTTTTTGTAAGAACGTTCCACAGCAAGTGACACAAAATGTGACTATAAATGGATAACAAGTACATTGTCTTTCTTTAATAAATAAAGAGATTGTAATCGCTGGTGAATTGCTGTGGTGTAAGAGGAATAAAACACTTCAGGATGTGTGGTTATGGGAAAATAATCAGCTTCAGGGGGGTAACAGTTACTTCCCTCCATCACCACATCACGTGTTGTTGATTATTTTCCTATAGCCAGCACGATATGTAGAAAAGGAGCATGATGGAAACAAAATAAAATTAATGGATTGTCTAAGACTTTCTAAGATTTTGCAAAACTCTTTAGGGCTGATGAGCGTAATTAAACATGAGATTAGAAATCTAAAATGTCTTTCATAAACGTGTGTAAATCTACAAATATCTCATTTATAGGTGATGTATTGAATGGTCCAGGTTCGTACTAGTGTGTGTGTGTGTGTGTGTGTGTGTGTGTGTGTGTGTGTGTGTGTGTGTGTGTGTGTGTGTGTCTGTAGGGGGCGCTCTTGATCCATTTCTGAATCCAAACTGAGCTTTATGATGTGAAGATGAAAGACTGAGGCAACATATCAAAGTGAATATTAATTAACCGGAGGAGAGACGCAGTGTTTTATACCGACAGTCAGTTTAGACACATTCATAAAAAACCCTGAAAGATGTTTTTTTTTATTTGAATTGATGAAAAGACGAGTAGAGAAAAGTGCAGTGTCTCGGATTTCCTTTCTGAGACTTGTTAAAAATTATGCAGAGTGTGAAGTGTGAAGGGGAAGTGACTTCTAAAGGCTCAGAGATAAAATCGTTTAACACACTCTACAGGAACAGGACAGCTACAAATCTGATTTACACACTTTCTCTGTTTGTAGCTGATGAGCTGAAGTTTTTAAATTTAGCGTCACACTCTCCTCGGACATTGCTTGCCTCAATAATACCTTGTGTACATAAACAATTTTGTAAATTAGCAGAATAAATCTATAATTAACAAATTTAAATATTCAAATCAGGGTGTAAGAGCGTCCATTGTACCTTAATAAATGCGGTTTGTTATAAATGCACAGATGTGTGTCAGTTTCCTACCATCTCTAAACAATGAGTTTGAACCAACTCTTTAAGGTGAGCTGAATCAAATATATGATTCCTTTTTTATTTTAATGTAGGCAATGTTACTTTTGCTGTGTGATTTAATCTAAATGTTTCCATAGAAACCAGGAACCTCTTTTTACCACCTGAGCTGTTGGTGTGTTGTGTGTTTGACTCTCAGTGGTGTGTGTGCTGCAACTTGGTGTGAAGATGTGGTGTGTATGTAGTCAGTGTATCAGAATCAGTATCTTAATGAAGCATTTGTATTTGTATTTGTATTAATCAGTGTATATTTGTAGAACCTCGCTGATTTTATTGAAATATTTTTATTTAATAATTATCAAAATAGATTTTATAAAAATATGATGCAACGTAAGGTTATGTAGATGATTAGAAGGCAGAGCACGAGTTCCTTAAACAATTTCAGCCATAGTTACGCAAAGAAGAGCAATCACTGACCAAACTATAGCTGCAAGCAGCGATTAAGGGGCCAAGCATTTTATAACCCCATCCCTTATCGACGGAGGAAGACCAGAAGCCATGGGGTGCATAAGCGCTTGTTCCCAAGGAGATGTACCAAATCCGATGACAAAACATTATGCCATTGCTGAGTTATTGCCTCACTTCCTGTTTTCAGTAGCCCAATCAAATCAAAGCTTATTTGTTAAGTCAATATGTGTTGCAGAGAAATGGCCTTATTTCCTGTTTGGCAGCTTCGCCCTTAAATTTGTTTGTGTGTTAACGACAAACCATCCCTTATATCAAAAATTCAAGAAACACATTTTGTTCGGGTTGGTCTCATGATGCTGTGATGCAACTTTCATGACAATTGGACAATATTTGTAGCAGAAGAAGCAAAAAGCAGTTTTCATTAAAAGGCAAAACGGCTGACTTCCTGTTTGGCAAATCACAAATTTGTTTTGAACACTCCACACCTTCCAGGAGCTCAACAGAAAGAAGAATCAGGATTTGATGTTGCATTTCTACAATGTTGCGTTATGAGTTATTATTGCATACGGATGTCCAAATTTGCCCTGTTGGTGGTGCTAGAGTGCTCGAGTGGCGTACACAAAATCTAATCATCACTTAGATAGAACCTTTCCAGCACACTATTATTATTATTATTATTATTATTAGTCTTATATTAAATCTTCTTTGAAGATATGAAACAATTATGTTAGACAAGTATGCAAAAATAGAAAAAATCAGGAATGACGTTTTCATGGTACTGTATGTATATGTATATATATATAGTTCTCTGATTCGGTGTATCATCTGGTTCCTGTTTGCTCTCTGTATTGAGTTAATAGATGGAGCTCCACATTGGCCAGGACGTGGCGTAATTGGGGGTTAGGGCCGGATGGCAGTGGAATGGCCGCTCCCCCACGGATACTGATCGCTCCGTTTCCGTTTATCGCTGTACTTTAACCTCCTGCTCACAACCTCGAACCTATTACAACCGCTTATTACTGAACAAAACGCTGCGTTTTTCTCTGTCTCTTATTTTCCTTTTCTCTCTCCACTCTCCCTGACAGCAGCGCTGCTTATTCTTCTCCTTGCCTTTGTGGTCACACTTTGTGCACAGGCATTTATTTGTCTTGACACTGTGCGTAGATGTGTAAGGATTTCGCCATAGAGACGTACCACCATACAGAAATCTGCAATACAGTTTAGATACGGAGAATGTCATGATATATCCCTATAGATGATGATTTTATTGTAAGTGCTATTTTCACATGCTGTATGTCACAAAAAAGAAAACCATGCACGTTTTTAAAAGGAAAAAAAAGTGGAGGTTGAGATGGATAAATATTCGCTAATGTAATAATGGTACAATCGTAGCATATCACATAAAACCTGCTATATTCGCAAGTTTGTGTTCACATAGAAGAGTTCCTTCCAAACTGTGTTTCGATTGTGCAGTTCCATACGCCACGTTTCCGCACACAGGTTTGCAAAGAGTAGCCAATACATTCATCCATTTGCTGTTTTTTTCTTTTAAATATTAATTTTCTTTAGTACAAACACTTGCAGCACAAAGGTGGCCTAATTACAATGATCTGATCCCTGAAGTCCTGAAGTCTGGTTTTATATATCGATTACCTTAACAACAATTTCTTAGCCATTGCAAAAGTTGAAACAGGAAGTAACTTGACATTACTAAAGTTGTTTGTGAATGTTTTCATAAGTGAAAACTGAACTAAAAAAATTTCGGACAGATTTATAAACGTTTCGGTAATGCTGATTTTCTTCGTAGACACATGCGTATGTTGATAAACGCCAATCAGCCGTAAAGTGCAAAGTGTGCGCATGCTGCAGCTTATTTGCATTAGGTGACACCTACAAAACTCCATAAAAGGAAACGCTTACAGTGAGCTGAAAGCATAAAATGAGGACAAAACGGCCAGAGAAAAGGAATTTCACTTCAGAGCCAGAAGTGGAAGTTATTTTGATTCACCAATAAAAAAAACATTATTTAGCAGCATAACAGCTGTTTTTTAACTTAATGGTCTTATTTGTCTTAATTTATGGATTTATGTTTGCTTGTTTTCTTTCTTCATGTATTTTTACATATTTAATATTTCTTTATAGTGTATTTATGCTGAAAAAAGAAGACGTTTCTTTAAAAAAGCTTTTTCTTTAATAGTCTGTTACAGACCGAGTAGCCTGTTTACACACAGACATCAGTCACCTTTGACCTTTGTTTGGACCTTGTTTCATCACTGTTTCATCAGATCCCATGAGTCCTGTGTGAGGATGTGTGTTTACTGGAAAGTATTGGAAAAAGTTGGACATCTCGGGTTGTCTCTCAGCACCGTTGTGTGTCTCTCAGCGGCGAGTCCTGCTGAACCTTCATTCCGGGAAAAACGGTTTACAGCTTTCCTCCGCAGGATATCAGGATGGGAAATGACTGTTTGTGTGTTTTACACTGACTCCATCGAACTTTCTGGAACTCTCTCCCTCCCACACACACACACACACACACACACACATACACACACAAAACGTTGGAGGACGTCCAGCTTTGTTACATACAAACAGACAAAGCAGGGGTTGTCTCTTAGCACAAAGTTAAAGTGTCTGATAAACACTCACATGAACGCTTGTTTGAACTGAATTTCCGGCTC
>CM040461.1:2181840-2197183 GCA_022758105.1 Pangasianodon gigas | reverse complement strand
AATGAAAATTAATCGTTATTTTTATCCTTTCAGTCAAATTTTGCACTGCAGACATCAGTGACAGCTTTAACTTGTCAATGCTGGAAGGTGGCCATGGAATAAGCAGGATAATCCACGGCTAGGTGTGTGTTACATGATTTTAATGCACTCTGTCTCTACATTGTGCATTAAAATTGTGTAACGCACACCTAGCCGTGGATTATCCCTTACGCATTCTACATTATACTATACAACACTATACTATACCTATTGTATACTTGTTCTGTGCTACACTATGCTATGGATATGTACTATACTACACTACGCTATACTACACTATACACTATACATTATACTATACTATACTGTTATGTACTTCACTGTAGTGTTGTATACTATACCATAATTTACTATACTATGCCATACTGTACTGTGCCTCAGCATACTATACTGTACTATACTACACTGTAGTATGCTGTGGCTAGTGTACTGTACTGTTCTGTAGCATTATACTACTATTATACTACTATACCATACTTATACTATACGGTACTATACTGCACTGTACTTATTCTAAATTTATACTACACTATGCATATATATATATATATATACTATACAATAATATACTGTACTACGCTATGCATATGCTACAATATACTATATTGTACTACAATGTACAATACTAATACTATATTTATACTATGATACACTATACTATGCATACTATACTGTACTATACTGTACTATAATATACTATATTATATATATTTTTAGACTTTTAAGCAATATTATTTGTGTAAACCATCTTATGTGTTATGTTATATATTCAGTTGCATGTAAATAACATATAATATTAACACTTTAACACAAAGGTCTGGGTTAAACATGTAAATATGGTCCATCACTATCACTATCACTGCTAATTTACAAAATAATGTATCTAAAAATAAGATTATGGATCTTAATGATGTTGTCTGAGGAACGTTTATGAAGATTTGGGCATGTGGAAAAGATTTAGGGTTAGACAGACTTCCATTACTCGGGCGCTACATTAGCCACGTAGCTTCAGTGTTACATTTAAGATCTACTACATTTTGGGTAAAGAGGAAACTGTGTGAATAGGAAAATGTTTTCAGCCAAAATATTTCTTTGCTGGCTCATAAAGTAAAAAGTAATCTTTAACCGAAACAAAATCATACTCAGTTATTACTTATTATTCAAGATTATTATTACATTTTTTGGTAGTCATCTCCCTTTGGATTGTACTTACAAAAGATGAAACTAGGGAGAATTAAAGTGAAGTGCCCTTAACAGGTCTGGAATCATCGTCATTTCCTAAAATATCTGAAGCTCATTAATGTCTGAAAATCGCTCTCAGAGCGGCGTTAATGTCATGTTCTCAGCCCGGCTCGTCTGGATGTGAGCCCTCTTATCCCATATTTTGCTCTGTATAAAAAAATGATCATAGAAAGTTGAAAAATATATAAACAAGTCTGAGCTTCATGGGGTCACGGCGCAGGCCGGAACCGAACGCCGTGCTCTGAATTATTACCCCGCTTTAAAATTCTCCTCTGCAGAGGACGAGGTGGGAAAACCGCTGCTCCAAAACAGGGAATTTTTCCGAAACACTTTCACCCACAAATATAAACACAAGCAGACCCTCGTTTGGACCGTGCCCATGTTCGTTGTCCAACGAGAAATTACAGGGTTGTGTTTTACGGCACACAGTCAGTATCCATCAGAGCAGAGAACAGACGAGTAACGCAACATCAACTCTGAATCAAGCAGGATCATAAACAAAAAATCGTACAAAATACGCAAATACGGAACAATGAGATAATGAGATCACTTGGCATGCTTAAGAGTTAATAAAATATAGCAATAAAATTGCCTTCGCTTGTTTACTTGTTAGTGTTTTACGCTTTTACTGCTTTCAGAACCCCTGCATCGCTTACACACAAACACACACACACACACACACTATATACACACTCAAAGCTTTTCATAATTGACACACACTTAATAGTGAACATTTGCGAATTGTTGCGTGTGCTCTAGTTTTTTCCACAAACACACTGTGTATCATGCTGTTATAGGAAAATAATCAAGGATGATCTGGTGTGATGAAGTGGAGTTATTGTTATTACACTGAAGTTGATTATTTTCCTATAACAGCACATCCTGAAGTGTTTTATTCCTCTTATACCACAGCAACTTGTCAAGGATTTTTGAGAGCAATTTTCATTTTTAAAAATGTTATTAAAGAACAACACTTTTTATCCATTTCTAGTTACAGTTAATATTGCGGAACGTCTATGTCATTCCCTCACCAGCCTCTCTTTATTTCTCTCTTGAAGTTAATATGACAAAAAAAAAAAAAACACAGCTTGTCACATTACAGAGAAAAACCACAAAGAAGTGTAAACTCCTCTGTCCTGAAGATGTTGGAAAACTAAAGTTACAGCTTTACCTCTGACTGTTAGAAAGCACTGACACTGGAGACTCCTTCCATAAATGTTAAACAAATGTCTGCTTCTCTGTAAATGAGCTGTTACTATAGAAACGTTAATGTATTAGCAGAAGCGCATTAATATAAACACGTGATTTGCGGCTTCACTTCTGTCAGAGCTGCTGTTATAGAAAATTATTCAACACCTTCTGACTAATCACAATTCAGAATTCAACACTGCTGTGGTTATTCTCCCTCTCGTTGGAACATTGTAGCTCTCTCTACTGTATCCTCACACACACACACACACACACACACACACACAGATGCAGTGTGTGATTGATGGTTAATTCTCCTGCTCTGCTGTTTACTCTCCCACCTGTGCACACAGCGCTTTCTCACTCTGCCAGGAGATGAATAAATGTATAATTACCTGCACATTCTCGAAGGCTGAGGCAGGGCTGGCATTTGTGTGTGTGTGTGTGTGTGTGTTTGTGTGTGTTGACCTGATTTGTGCATGTGCTTATGATTAGAAGTGTGTGAGTAAGAGAGGGAACGTTCTGGCTCGGGGTTTGTTGTCGTAAACAGAGCAGGGAAACGTCGCATTTATATACGCGCCCTCCGCTTCTGCGCTTCACAAGTGCGTCTCTCCTTCACTAATCTGCATCTATAAAGTTAAAATAAAAAAAGGCACTCCGTCCCAGAGCTTATTTATTTGTTATTGCACCTTGGAAATGAATGTTTTTTAGATTTATATTTCGATTACAGCACAGAAATGTTGCTCACTTTCACTGTAAATCACACTCCTCTAAAACCTTTAATACTTACACTAATACCTTTATAGCTTTAATAAGAAACTATAATTGCTTGCAGGACAACAGTAATAACATTTAAGGTGCAGTTTGTATCTTTTAAATGTGTTTTTTTTTTAAACCTACAACAATCATAATTTTAAAGATATGTTGAAAACAGTTGTCTTTTGTAACATTGCCACACATCAGATCTGACTTCTTTTCATTTCAGGCTTCTGTTTACTTTTCTTTCTGGCCCAGAAAACTGAAGATGAACTCCTAAGCCCTGCCCATTTCCCTTTAGACATAGTTTTAGGAGTGGGGATGATCAAGGGAAGATGAACTGCAATGTTTAATTCATTGCAATTGCAGTTCATCTCACAGACAGAAGAGTGCATCTGAAAGTACACACTGCTCCTTTAAAGTCATTTACAAAGAGGAAGAATAAGAGAATGAAAGGGAGAACCGAGTCAGAGGTTGTCTCCGTGGTAGACTACAAGGCTTAGATGGCGGGATAGTGAGGCAAAAGAAGAGGATGTAATATTGATGATGGGTTGATAGCAATGGAGAAGGTGAGAAAGAATGAAGAGAATGAGATTATTGAGGAATTTATAAATAAATCCCTCATGGGAAGCCAGTGAGGATTTTGAAGTATGGGTATGATACAGTGTTTGGATCATGTTTTAATAAAAATAATAATAATAAAAAAAAACTTCAGGCAGCTGAGTTCTGGATAATATTAACAATTTATTAAAATACTTCTTTTTTTTTTTTTTGCACAATCTGTTTGTACTGTATTGCTCTTGGCCTTGCATTGCTGCTCTCCCTCCAGTGGTGTCCTGTAGCTTACTGTTTAAGCCAAAAATGGCCCAGCTCCCTACTACCTGATCAAACGCTGCTGTGTATCTCATTCCCTTTGAGCCACAAGCACGGCTCGAGTCAACCCACCATCGCTCTCCTCTCAGTCTCAGCATGCCTGATACTTTTTGTACATTTTTCATGTCACAAGCTTCAGAATCTTGATGGTTGCTGTTTGATTGGCTGTCCTCACATCCATGTAGGAGCACATACATGCAGTAAAGGATATGTAGTACATGATTATGGATCATATGGATCCATTTCTGCTCATTCATGCAATCATCTAATCATGTGATATAGGTCAAGAGGGTCAGTTAATGTACATATCAAACATCAGAATGGGGGAAAAAAAAAGTTATCTCAGTGTCTTTGACCATGACATGGCTGTTGGTGCCAGATGGGCTGGTTTGAGTATTTCAGAAACTCCTGGGATTTTCACACACAACAATCTCTAGAGTTTACACAGAATGGTGAGAAAAACATCAAGTCAGAGGAGAATGTCCAGTCTGGTTCGGGTTGACAGGAAGGCTACGGTAACTCAAATAATTTCAATAAATTCAATTCAATTCCAATTTTATATATATAGCACTTTTAATAATGTACATTGTCCCATTACAGAAGTCTGGATATAGATTTAAATTTGTTCCTAATGAACAAGCCACAGGTTACGGTGGTGAGGAAACACTCCACAACATGAGGAAGAAACCTTGAGGGGAACTCAAAAGGAACCCATCCTCTTCTGGGTGGCACGGGATAGTGTGATCAGTAACCACTCTTTACAACCGTGGTGAGCAGAAAAGCATCTCAGAACACACAACACGACAAACCTTGAGACAGTGGGACCAGGCTCATTGAAACTGGGCAGTTGAAGTTTGGAAAAAGACCAGGTGAGGTTTTAATAATCTTAAACTGTCCAGGTGAGTCGGTGCCCACTGTAGCCTCAGGTTCCTGGTCTTAGCTGACAGGAGTGGAACCCGATGTGGTCTTCTGCTGTTGTAGCTCATCTGCCTTAAGGCTCGATGTGAATAGAGAAAACCCAGAAAATTGACGTAAGCGATTGACATGTGTGAATACATGCGAATTTCCCCACATCCATTTTGATGTAACTTTTGGACCTAAGTCGCACATTTTGAATATGTTACACAAAACAAACCTATTTGTCATGTCTATAATCAGACACCAATCATAACCTGAAAGCATGCTCAATACTGCGTTTTGATTTTATTATTAGATGCATATTTCTGTGTAATTATACACAATTTTACGACATTTAACTCCCAGCGTCTCCGCTGTGAGCCTCTGCGTGTAGTGTGAGAGTGTGTTAGTTACCTGAGCGTGTTAGTCACTCTACTTTTAACAGAAGAGTTTGTGTTTGTCAGAAAAAGAGGACGATCTTCGCCTCTCTGTTGCGAGGATAAAAGCGCAGAGAGAGAGAGAGCTGAGTCTCTTCAAAGGTTGCCTCATGAGTCTGTGGGATGAAAAGAGGGAAAGAAACAAAAGCGTGGGCTTTTTGTTTCTCGGTGTTGTTTATTTATTTGTTGTCAGTTGCACGTCTTTCTCTCTTGCGAGAACTCGACTTCAGATCAAACGGCAGAGATGAACGAAGAGGGAGCTTTGAGCTGAATTCATCTCCAAAGTTTCTTTGGCCTAATTTAATACTTTTTTATTTAAAAAAAAAAGACTAAACTGGATGTCACAGAAGAGTTACTGTGAGGAAGAAGATGACAGCCAACTTAATTATTATGAGTGCTACTGAATAGAGGACAAAGCGTATGTGTGTGTAGGAGATTTATAATGATTCCATGCTTGTGGTGCAATTTAGCCCTTGTAACTCTTCAAAAAAATGTTTTTTAAATAAATTTTCAACACTGAATCTAAAAAAAACCATACATTTAATTAAAAATGTGTTAAACCATCTCAGGCAAAAATCTCTCTCTCTCTCTCTCTCTTTTTACAGTCTATATCTTTTTTTTGCTAGAGTTGAGTTTTTAGCATAGAATTAGCAAATACACATAGTGTGGTTAATTAGCATTGATGCTAAAGATGGCATTGATGGCCTTAAGGACATTCTAATGATTTACTTAAATGTTTTTTAAAGTAACACCTTACTGTCAATCTTTTTTTTTTATGTGACAGGGTTGTACTTTCACAGAGACCTCATGAGTCAATATCACAATATCATTAAAAACAAAGAAAAAAATAATGAGAGAATTTTCTTCTTCCCGTGATCTTTAGGAAATTCAGGTGATGCGACTTCCTGTTGAACATGTGACTATTCTAAATATTTCAGGATCCTAAACATTTCAGGAGTGAATTAGAACTAAACATGTACATTTTCCGTAACCTATAATGCACGACTCGTGGAAAAGGACGTTTCAGGCATGAGATGGTAAATGAATTCACACATTGACGCAAAATTAAAAAGATTTCTTAAGTACTCGAATGATTATATTTTAAGGTAAAGTGTAATTATAGTGGTCAAAGATGGACAAAAATGCTCTGTAATAATTTTCTGTTGATTGCTAACATTAATCGAGTCATTCTGTCTCTCTCATGATTACACACACAGACACACACATTGTGCTCATTCTTTAACCAACACAGACTCTATTGTTTCTTGTGTTGGTTTAACACCATTCTTGGATCATAGACTGGGATTTTCCACAGGTGTGGGGGTGTGTGTGTGTCTGTAACAGGCTGACTCACCTTTACATGTCACCCGGAGGTGATGTTCATTAGGATGATTTAACTTGCACTGTGTTTTGTCCTATTGTAATCTGAACCACTACAGCACCCTGAGGTAACCCTGTGATCTCTCTCTCACACACACACACACACACCTGTGTGTTCATTGTGGTTTCTACAGCTCATCCAAAGCTGCAGGGTTTATGAGGACGCTCGGGAAGGTCTGACAGATTCACAGTGTTACAGCAAATGAGAACAATTAGTACAATTAGTAGGAAACATGAATCAGTCATTAAATCATGTCTGGGTGAGACCATTTCCACCACAAATCTCAAACTAATCCCGCTCTTTCACTAAACACATCACTACACAACCGTGCAGACGTAAAAATATCAAAATATCAAGCTGTACATAGCTTAATAAAAACTAATCAGATCACATTTGCCTGTTATTTCTCAGCTGTCCAATCATCCAAACGGCTCTTCTGACTCGTGAGTCGACTCCCAATGTTCACCTGTACGAGCTGATTCCAAGATTCGATTCAAAGATCCGACTCAAAGAACCGACTCGTTTGAAGAGCCGGTACATCACTACTTTTTTTTTTTTGTTTTTTTTTTCTTACCTCACCGGTGAAAAATGCTAACAGACGCCTGTGGTCATGACTGCAGTTATTTTTCAGTCTGGTGTATATTTTAACTTTTAGCTCTATGTTTAGTTTGCTAAATGAAGCATTCTACATAAATATAACAGTTAATTTTCCAACTTGTCGATCAGTAAAACTCAATAAAATCATGTAAACACACACTTTACTTCCCTTAGTGATACTTTTACTACATGAAGTAGATGCTAGCTGTATATGCTAGCTGTAGATGCTAGCTCACTGAGCAACGTTAGCTAATGTTACCATGGTTACTACGAGCTCGCGCTGCTTGGACGCCATTTTAGCTCTTAATATCTGCTAAAGATGGAGTTATTTTGTGATATAATAAATATTATATTTATGTATAAATCACCATATGTGAACAATAAAAACATATCACTGGTGTCTGTTTTGCTTCCTTGTGTATACTGAAAAGCATATTCTGTTTTTGTTTTATTTCTATAACAAGAAATACTATATAACTATAAATTGTCATTGTTTGTCACCAAGAATATGACAGACTTTTTGTTTACAGATTATTTTGTTTTTAGTTTTGTTTAATGATTACATATAAATACTTTAGTACTTATTTGTTTGGATCATAAGTACTTTTACTCGAGTCTTATCCCAGTAAGGTATCCAGTACTTCATACAACACAGCTATAATAATAATAATACTAATACTACTACTACTAATAATAATAATAATAATAATACTTATTAACAGTGATACAATTTCATATTTCTGCAGGGTGTCCCAAAAGTCTCCATATATAGGGAAAATTTTAGCAAAATGTCTTCCAAAATGTTTCATACTTAGTTTATATTATATATATTATTTTTTCAGATAGCCTTTAAGAATGCCTTTGACAAAAGGAGAAAGTATTGAAATCATTTTCATGGCTGGATCGGGAAGCTGTCACAAGGTTGCGATGGACTTTAACAGGAAAAATGGCGAGCACATCACACACAACACTGTCGCCAAACTTATTAACAAATTCATAAAGACTGGAAGTGTTGCGGACCAACCGAGAAGTGACGTCCACAAACATCCACTGATGAGGAGACAACCAACGTGCTGCTGGCAAACACAGTCCCCTGCATATGGAGAGTTTTGGGACACGCTGTATATTGCATACTGTTATTGGGAAATAATCAAAAATGGTGTATACCACAGCAGTTTGCCAATGATCGCAATTTTTATTTATTGAATAACATCACATCAACGTCCATGACACAAGTTAGTTCCTGTTATCACTTAGGTTATAGCAGCTATAAACAGTAATATAAACCTGTGATTTGTAGCTACACTACTGACAGAGCTGCTGTTATCGAAAACGAATCCACTTCTTCTGACCAATCAGAATCCAGAATTCATTGTGGTACTGTGGTATAAATCCACATAATATGGGATATTTTCTATATCCTATCAGGTGTCACACTCCTAAAACCAACTACATGGCAGAGGTTTATGCTGAACTGTTTAAGCATGATAATTATCTACAGTTTAAATGATTAATCAAATTAATCAGTTGGGTTTAAATTGTGCATATAGGCTTAACCCATCCTCCCTTATTAATGATTTCACTGCTGTTATGCACTTATAAGTGATCAGTTTGGAGACAGTGGAGGAGATTTAGCTTAGTTCTAGAAAATTCATCAGTGTTGAATTAATTGTAACTGTTCAGGTGGAAAGTGAAGCCATTAAGAGTTGAATTAACTCCGGGGATTTGGGTGAGTCGAGATTGTTCGCGTTCCCCACCAGAGTCTCTATAATTATTTATAATTACCAGAAGTGATTACGGAGAAAATTCATTCTGCTCAGTTCAGCAGAGTTAATTCTGCTCCACATTTTTTTTGGCAAAGAGACACACACACACACACACAAAAAAAAAAAAAACACAAGTGAGAGAGAAAAAAGGACAAGGATCTGGAAAACCATCAAACCATCAAACCAGCCTGGCAACCCTGCCTCATGGACTTTCAATATTATCATAAGTGTATCAAAAGATTAGTTCAGATTAGTCATGGATCCTGTGGGAAAGTGTTGCCAGATTGGGTGGGTCTGCCGCCTGATTGGGATATTTTTAATTAGCTTTACCCGGAAAAAAATGAGCTCGAGTTGGAACACAATTTGGCAAAGTTACATGTGTCTGAAATCATTTGCTAGATACGACACATTTACTTTCATCTCACATCCTGTTGTAGCTAGAGCATATGGAGTGGGGCTTTCAAGGTTACATGGAGGTTTTGATATGGATAACAAACATTCAAACAACATTACAACAAAACCATAGATACCAAAATATGACACTAATCACACCATATATTCCAAATTAATAATAAAAAAATGTTGGCAGAATAATGAAAATAAAAATAAAACTACAGCTACTGAGTGTAATGTATCTTTGTGCCAGTTTGTAATATTTACTGAAAACTTGTTAGCAGAAAATCAGTTAAATTGCATTATTTTGTCAGCGTTGTGAAATAGCACTTCAATTCTCCTAAGCCTGGAACAGAAATTTTGATTGATGTGATTGATGAAATTTTTACAATACAAAACACAAATTTGTCTTTTCTGTTACTTTTCACGTTTTCAGCGTATTCCTGTAATTTCATTTAAAGAATAACATTCATTTAGTTGATGTACAGTTTAAACATTGAGGTCTTCAACTTTGTTGTTGTGGTTGCTGTTGTTGGTGTTCTTGTTGTGGTTGGTGTTGTTGATGTTGTTGTTGTTGATGTTGTTGCTGTTGTTGTTGGTGGTGGTGTTTTTGTTGTTGTTGTTGTTGTTGTTGTTGTTGTTGTTGTTGTTGGTGTTGTTGTTGTTGTTGTTGTTGTTGTTGTTGTTGGTGTTGTTGTTGTTGTTGTTGTTGTTGGTGTTGTTGTTGGTGGTGGTGTTTTTGTTGTTGTTGTTGTTGTTGTAGCAGAAGTAGAGTTACCCTATAGAGGCTACTTCCAGCAGCTGGATTAAAAAGTCCCATGCATTTAACTAGTTCACTAGCTCGCTATGCGTTATTACATTATATTAGCTGCCACTGTCTTTGGTCGCAAATGGCACTAAATCGCCTGCCTGACTTTCTAAAGCTGGCTTTACACTGTACTGAGCCAGCTACAAATACTCAATGGCGATAAACGAAACATGCTAACAGGAAAATCGCCTCATTATGTCGAGGTCACTTTGAAGAATTTTTGGGTTTATGCCAGCTGGCTGATTTCCGGATCACGCTGATTGTTGTCATAAGAAGAACGTAGTCATTGGCTACATTTACATCCACATCAAATTCTGTTTAAGGTCTATATTCGGGTTGCAGCCGTATTCTGAATATGATGTTTATATGCATTCCTGTATACAGGGTTGTTGTAAGTTGGCATTCCTAAATACCTAGCGTACAGCTAAGCATCTGTTAGCAGCCGCAATTCCTTGTGGACTGAGTACGTGCATATATCTCCTTTCAGTGGATTTTCTGAATAAGGTGGTAACTAGCGACAAATTAAAACAGGAATATCCCAGGGGTAGGAATCGGAATTTGGGGAATCGGAATATTGTCTTAATCTGAATCAGGCAATCGGATTGACTCGATACTAGATGATGACTCAATACTAATTCGAATATTGCCAAATTCTGATGAATATCGGAATACTGATGTGCATGTAAACATAGCCACTGTCTTTAATCGCAGGTCTACCGTTAGAGGATCTTCATCCTTATAATCTGACACACAGACTGCAAGATGTTTATTAGGATCTCATCATACACTGTGACGTGTGAGTGTAATAATTCTTTACAAAAATCTCTGGAAACTGGCTTTACAGAGGTATCTGGCAACCGTGTGTGAACGCTCCCAACCTGGCAACCCGGGATTGTTTTAAAGCGGCGCTGCTGCTGCTGCAGGAGTCAGAGACGCGGAGCGCCACATGCTGAGCACCAGCACACAGGGAGCAGTGTGTGTGTATGTGTGTGTGTGAGTGAGTGTGTGTTTCTCCCGGGACAGGTGCTGCTGCTGCTGCTGCTGTGTGTGTGTGTGTGTGTGTTTTGTGTTTTGACTTGTGTGTGTCAGCCAAGCAAACGGCAAACGGACAAGCCGCGCGCGCGACAGTTGTCTTGATCCAGCATGGCACGGCGGCGGCGCGCGCTATCCGACCCGTACTTGGACAGGTGCGCGAGACAAGAGGAGCTTTGACTTTCCTTCCACGTCTTCTTCTTCTTCGTCCTCTTCTTTTTTTTTTCACTTCTCGGTCAGTGAAGGTGTGTGTGTGTTTGCGTGGATTTATTTGGCGTCCGCGAGCTCGAGACGTGAGGAGCGC
Organism: Pangasianodon gigas; assembly: GCA_022758105.1. Taxonomy (NCBI): domain Eukaryota; kingdom Metazoa; phylum Chordata; class Actinopteri; order Siluriformes; family Pangasiidae; genus Pangasianodon; species Pangasianodon gigas. Next base: position 2,185,470 of record CM040461.1, on the reverse strand, counting down.
GCGTGTTTACAGCTTCACTTACGGAGAACCGGTGAGTGCGCGCGTGCTTACTCATCCTCACACACGGCTTTCGGGTGAAGTGCTGAGTGAAGGCTGACTGGTACTTCAGTACTGTGTTAATGTGTTCATTCAGGACTTCACTGCTAAGTGACGCAATTCAGCACTAATTAAAATGCTAATTAAATAATGTTCTAATTCAGTGCTCTGGAAGGTGTTCATTTAATGCAACATTAATTCAGTACTGTGTTAATTCAGCACTCTGCTTTACATCACTGTGTTCAGCTACATCTCAATTCAGCACTAATTAAAATGCTAATTAAATAATGCTCTAATTCAGTACTCTGGAAGGTGTTCATTTAATGCAACATTAATTCAGTACTGTGTTATTTCAGCACTCTGCTTTACATCACTGTGTTCAGCTACATCTCAATTCAGCACTAATTAAAATGCTAATTAAATAATGCTCTAATTCAGTGCTCTGGAAGGTGTTCATTTAATGCAACATTAATTCAGTACTGTGTTAATTCAGTACTCTGCTTTACATCACTGTGTTCAGTTACATCTCAATTCAGCACTAAATGCTTTCATTCAGTACCAGAGTGTGTGTATTGAGTACGCTGAGAATTCAGCACCCTGACTACTGAATTAACACTGCATCTCAGTTGAAGTGCTTCAGTTCAGCTGGGTGTTAATTTAATGCAGTGCTAATTAAATACCGTGTCAGTTCAGTACGGTGTTAATGTAATTCGCAGAGTGACGTCATTAAATACAGTGCTAGAGGTTAAATCAGATACTTGAAGTGAGTTCGGTGTTAATTCAGCATCGCATGTGGAGATGTAACTGGACACAGTGCCAGGTGTTAATTTAATACAGTGTTAATTAAATGCTGTGTCAGTTCAGTATTAATTCAACACTGAGTGCATTATTTCAGTACAGTGTTAATTCAACACTGTGTTAATACAACGCAATGTTAATTCAGCACTGAGTGCATTATTTCAGTACAGTGTTAATTCAACACTGTGTTAATTCAGTTCAGTCTTAATTCAGTTCAGTGTTAATTCAACACTGAGTGCATGATTTCAGTACAGTGCTAATTCAGTTCAGTGTTAATTCAGTTCAGTGTTAATTCAACACTGAGTGCATTATTTCAAACCAATGTTAATTCAACACTGTGTTAATACAGTACAGTGTTAATTCAATGCAATATCAATTCAACACCAAGTGCATTAACTCAGTTCAGTGTTAATTCAGTTCAGTGTTAATTCAGTTCAGTGTTAATTCAGTTCAGTGTTAATTCAACACTGAGGCAGTAACAGTAATGTAATTAGCACTGAATGTGTGTTAATTCAGTAATTTGTGTAACTGATCAAAACGTGTTAATTTCATGATGTAAGATTGAACTCAAAACTCTGCTTGTGTTATTCGAACAGTTGTTTGTGTGTGTGTGTGTGTGTGTAAGGAAGGGTTTTTTTGCCTTTCCCCCTTAAACAGCTGTCAGCTAGTGTTGTGCAGAAAGTGTGTGTGTGTGTGTGTGTGTGTGGTAATGAAATGGTATATGTTTCTATCAGATTTTTATGCTCGGAAATTCATGCTGAATGCAGTCATATGTGGTAGAGCAGAAATAAAGTGTGTGTGTGTGTGTGTGTGTGTGTGTTTCAGTCCGATCAAGCATGATCCATTTCATACCGAACATATTTCTCTTTCGAAAATAAAAAAAAGAAAAACAAGCCATCAGGAATGAGTTATGCGGTGTTTTCCCGAACTCTTTGGTGTGTGTGTGTTTGTGTGCGCACGTGCGTGCGCGTGTTACGTCATTTGACTGTAAACGTATTGAGTTTTTGTTAAAGTGCACATTTGTTGCCATGATGTCACGAGTCCGCACACACACACATACACACACACACACACTTACTTGTTCTGTCTGTTCACTTGTTATCATAGATACACATGACCAATGATGTTCTCTCTCTCTCTCTCTCCCTCTGTCCCTCACACACACACACACACACACACACACACTACTGCTGACACGCAACTGAAAAAAAAATCTTACTTTGGCCAATTTAAGGCTCTGTGTTCTTTCAGGCAGTGTGTGTGTGTGTGTGTGTGTGTGTGTGTGTGTGTGTGTTGGGTTTCGGCCCTGTTTCAAATTCAGATCTTCACTGAAGCGTCCTTTGTCGTTCGTTGAGGTTTGTGGACTGGAAAGAGAGCCAGCAAAGAAAGCAAAGTCTCCCTGGGGTCAGACAGAGAGAAAAGGAGGCGAGGAAAAGAGGAGAAACAGCAGAAAGGGAAGAGAATTGTGACAGACAGAGGGAGGAAAGGATAAAGGGTGAAAGAAAGAGGGAGAGAAATGGGATGTGGTTAAGAAAAGTAAGGAGCAGAAAGGAAAGGGTGAAAAACTGAGGAGAAAGGGAGAGAAATAAAAAAATTGGGAGAGAGAAATGGAAAAGAAAAAACAAGAGGAGAGAAAAACAGCTGGAGAAAGGATGGAGAAAAAGAAAGGAGACAAAAGGGTAAAGTGAAGAAGAGAGGAAAATGAGGAAAATAGAATCAAGGTAGATGAAGGAGAGTGAAAGGAGGAGAAGAAGAAGCGGGAGAGAAAAATGGTCTGATAAACGGATAGGAAAAAAGGATGATGGGAAGAGGGGAAGGGTTGGAGAAAAGAGAGAGATGGGGGAAAGGAAAAAGTGATGAAAGGGGAAAGGGAAAAGGAGAGGAAATGGAGGACAGGGGAGAAAAATGATGGAAAGTAAAAAAAAGAGGAGAAGAAAAAGATGGAGAGAAAAAAATGAGATAAAAGAAGAGGTTGAGTGCTGCTCATCTGTCAGTCAGGCCTCGAGAGTATCTCCCTAAATCTCTCTCTCTCTCTCTCTCTCTCTCTCTCTGTCTGTCTGTCCTCCTGTCTGTCTCTCTGATTCTCTCTCTCTTCCTGTCTGTCTGTCCATTTCTCTCATGCTCTTTCTCTCTCTCTTTTTTACACACACACACACACTTTTTGGGTCATTTCTGGCTCATGTTATTTGGTTCCTGTGTTGTGACTCACTTGGCGCATGTGTGTTTGTGTGTGTGTGTGTGAGAGCTTCCTCCAGCTGTACGATGTTCCCATGATGCCGAGCTCGTCCTCACTGAGATTTTACGATCACTGTGTCTCAGAGACGAGGCTGCGTTACTCAGCCTGAAAAAATTATTCCAGTTGTCCAAGATGGCCGTGATGATGTCAGCACATCTGTGTGGCATCAGCGAAGAAATGGGCGTGGTCTGAGGCAGACACTTCCATAAAATGTTTTTGAGTGAGATAGACTTCTGTTTCTCGTCATCTACACTAGCGCTAGTGCAAAAAAACCAGAAGCGAACCTTAGACACTGAACACGTCTCGGCCAATCGCGAACATTTTCTACACTATTACCCTCACTGAGAAATCCGATTTCTATGAATATGCAAATTCATGCCATACAAGCCCCGCCCCTTCCACCTGGTAATCCGTGTACTGTATTTGCATACTGAATCACGATTGGTTCTTGTTATTAGGTAATAACACTTGCCTGTGACATTTTCAACATGAGCTCAGATTTTTTAATGAGATTTAAATATTTTATAAAGTTCAGGACATTAAAGTGTGTGTGTGTGTGT
>CM040461.1:2155240-2170639 GCA_022758105.1 Pangasianodon gigas | reverse complement strand
AAAAAAAAGAGGAGTGCAAGAGAATGAGGATGCTTTCCATTTTTTTCCTTTGTTCATTCCTTTTTTATTTTCTGTTATTGTCTTTCCATCTCTTTGTTTTTGTCTTTCTTTTATTTTGTCTTTCTTGCTTTACTCTTTCTGTATCTCTGTCTTTCCTCTGGAAAGATGGAGATAAAACAGCAAAGGAGTGCAAGAGTGTGAGGATGCTAAACATGTCTTTCTTTCTTTTTCTTTTCTGTCTTTCTTTTTGTTTTTCATTCTTTCTTTTTATGTTTCTCTCTATGTTGTATGTCTTTCTTTTATGTCTGCCTTATTCTTTCTTTCTTTCTTTCTTTCTTTTTGTTTGTTTCTTTCTTTTTCCTTTTTTCTTTGTTTGTTGGTTTGTTTCTTTCATTCTGTCTTTTTCTCTTTTAGTTTCTTTCTGCTTATTTCATTGTCTTTGTTGTTTTTTTTATTTCGTCTTTCTTGCTCTTCTTATTCTGTATTTCTTTTCTTTTCTTTTGTTCTTTTTCTTTCAGTCTTTCTTGTATCCTTCTTTCTTCATTACTCTTTATAAAGAGACGGCATAAAAGTAAAATAATGGTCATTTTAAATACATATTAATATATTTAATTTGTTCGCCAGCATCAGCGTTTGTTATAATTTCATGTTGGAGAGAGTGTGTCCTGAGTCTGCTGAGTGATGAGAAAAGAAGAGAAAGAAAGATGGAAAGATTTTTGTCTTTCTTTTTGTTTTTTTTTCAGATTCTTTTTGCACCCATCTTCTCTTCCTCTGTGTCTTTTTCTTTTTCTCCTTTTCTTTGTTTTTGCTTATTCTGTTTTTTTTTTGTCTTTTGGTCAGTGTGTGTGTGAAAAAGTGTGTGTGTGTTTTTGTGTGAAAAAGTGTGTGTGTGTGTTTCTCAGTTGAGGGATTTGTTAACAAGGAGAGATAATAATGAGGGGCCTTCACCAGGAGCTGGAAAAACACTGTCAGTCAAGGGGGGATTGAAGACGAATGAACCACACACATGCACACACACACACACACACACACACACACAAACACACAGGAAAGCCGTTCATTTGACGCTGTGAAGCTGATGGATGCACTGACACGCTGACACAGGCAGGATTCCAATGTCTCCATCTCCTTCCAAGTGTGTGTCCTGTACTTTTCATCACTCACTCACTTACACACACACACACACACACATACACACCTTTCACCGTACACACACTCCTGTTCCTGATTGCGTCTTTTGGCTGCTTTTGCTGCGCAGCTGCTGTTAAGGACATCGTCCCTCAGAGAGAGCGAGAGAGAGAACGAGAATGAGGGAGTAAGAGAAAGAGAAGGAGAGAAATATAAGCAGTGTTTGTGCATTGGGAAGTGGGTGGAGTGTGTGTGTGTGTGTGTGTGTGTGTGTGTGATCGTGTTCTGACTTTTCCTTTTCCACCTCTACTGACAGAACGTTCTGGAAACTGTGCCAAAGATATAAATTCTAACAGATGAAAAAGGGAAAGAGAGAGTGAGAGAGAGAGAAGGAGCCAAATGATCTCTCTCTCTCTCTCTCTCCTGGCCTCTGCCTCTGTCATGGGTAATTAACAGTGTACGTTATTCTCTTAACCCACAGCAGTGCAATCATGCAAGAGAGGGAGAAAGGGAGAGTGTGAGAGAGAGGGAGTGAGAATGAAAGAGAGAGAGCAAGAAATGAGAGAGAGAGAGAGAGAAATGAATATGAGGCACCAGCAGGGAGAGCGAGAGAGAAAAGTAGTGTAGGAAGGGTCAAAGGTCAGAGTGCAGGGAGAGCGAGTGCCAAGAGGTGAGGTAATACTGAGAGAGAGAGAGAGAGAGAGAGAGAGACCAGTAAAGAAAGAGAAGAGAGATGGATAGAGATAAAGCAGAGACTTTATGAGGATGCTGAAGAGAACCTGTTTTTTTCTTTCTGTCTTTGCCTGTTTGTTTGTTTTTACGCATTTGTGTCTCCTTTCTTTCCTTCTGTCTGTTTGTTTTCTGTACTTTGCTGTGACTCTCTTTCTTTTTTTCTTTCTTTCTTTCTTTCTTTCAGTCTATCTTCATCTATCTGTCTGTTTTTTAATCCTCTTTCTTTCTTTCTTTCTTTCTGCCTGTCTGTCTGTTTATGCTTTTCTGTGTCTTTTTGCTTTTTTCTTTTCTTTCTTTCTTTGCATTGTTTTTTTTAGGTTTTTCTTTCTTTCTTTGCGCTGTTATGACATCTCTTTCTCTCTCTTTCTCTGTTTTCAAAATGAGATCATCAGACTTAACACGGAGTGAAGATGAAGGGACATCACTCACATGAGGTGTGTGTGTGTGTGTGTGTGTGTGTGTGTGTGAAGATGCAGAGGCCATCTGGTGGCAACAGGTCTGGTGTCAGTGGGTGGTTGTTACTCTACAGCGTGAAGCGACCACACACATACACACACTTCCTCTTCTTCCTAATCTCTCTCTCTCTCTCTCTCTCTCTCTCTCTCTCATACACACACACACACACACACACACAGCCTTAAGAGAGTGTCACATGAGCAATTACACTAACATTCATGTCTGTAAATATTCTGGCATAGAGAAAATCAAAATTGTGTACTCTGTGTGTGCGTGTGTGTGTGTGTCTGCCTTCATATTGGTACATTTGTATTTGTATGCAAATGTTTCTGCCCATCAGCGTTCACTTGTTCAGTGAATAGGTCTCTGACACACACACACACACACACACACACACACACGGGCATGCGCACACAATCTGAATATTCATAACCTGTTCCCATGTTTTTTTTTTATATGTTGTTTTTATTGTGGCAAACATCAGAGACGCCAGAGAGGCTGCAATCTCACACACTGACCTCCTGAGTGGCCGAGAGACACACACGTAGCTCTGAGAGAGAGAGAGTGAGAGATAGAGAGAGAGAGGGAGAAGGAGAAGGAAAGACACCCATGACTGAAAGAAAGAGAGAGAGACACACACACTACCCTCTTAGAGATAGAGAAGAGAGAGAGAGGCACACACATTACTCTCTTAGAGAGATGAAGCAAGAGAGACAGAGTGAGAGAGAGACGGAGATGGTGGGAGAGATGGAGAGAGAGACAGGCAGATAGCGAGATGGAGTGAGCGAGCCAGAGACGGCGATAGAGAGACAGACAGAAAGATAGAGTAAGAAAGATGGAGAGAAAGAGGCTGACTCACAACCTTCTTGAAGAGAAAGAGAGAGACACACACACACTACTCAGAAAAAGAGAGACAGATGGAGAAAGATAGTGAGATACAGAGAGAGATACAGATGGACAGAAAGACAGAGAGAGGGAGTTGTAGTGGGAGAGATAGAGAGACAGACGGACAGAGAGAGAGAGAGAGAGGCAGATGGAGAGGAGAGACAGACTATGGACAGAGAGATAAAGAGAGGTACAGCGAGAGAGAGAGAGAGAGAGATTTTTTGGTCTCTGAGCTGAGTGAGAGCAGTGCATTTTGGGTAGAACATGTGAGTATGTGATGTGTTATTGTTTTTTGGGGAACTGAACATTCTCATGAGCACAATAACACAATAACACAATAACACATAAACACAACAGTGTGACTCATCAGTTCATTTTACTGGTCAGGCTTGTTGGACATTCCTGATTCCTTTGCGTGATCTGACTACTAAGGCTGATCCGGAATGGAATGTATCACGCGCACACACAGACACTCGTGCGAACACACACCCACCCACACACACACACACACACACACCCACCCACACACACATACACTCATTGACGCTAATCATTACTCCTTATAGGTTTCAATGCATTTTCCTAAAATGGGGACCAATACTTTTGTTCCTACATGTACATAGTTTGTCTCAGTGACGTCAGAGCGAGAGCAAGGTGCTGTGCTCACGAAGAGACGAATATAATCACACACACACACACACACACACACACACAAGCGCATCTCTCTCTGTCTCTCTCTCTCTCTCTCTCTCTGAGTGCTTGTTTATTCCTTGCGTGAAGTTTAACCTTTAAATAATTATCTTCTTGCTGCTTTATTTCAACCGCTGCAGTCGCCAAGGAAACCCAATACGTCCAACATAAACAGGGGCAATGTTACGAGACAAGGCTGAGCTCGACGCAAATCTCCTTCTCTCTTTCTGTGTGTGTGTGTGTGTGTGTGTGGTATTGACCTGCGGGCACGACTGCAACCATTTTCAAAACTGCCACGATTTTACAAGAATCCGGATCATAGTGGAGTTATGTTGTTGTTGTCGTCATTGTTGTGGTAAACAGCGGGATAGCGTGTGTGTGTGTGTGTGTGTGTGTTTTACTGAGCAGTGTATTTTACTGTTGGCTTTCCAGCAGTTAAGCTCCGGGGTGAGTCATCTAAGTACACGCTAAGTACCAATATAACTGCTGAACCTTTTTATAAGCTTTACCAGATTATTTTGGTACTGCATTAAGAAATACGCTAAAACATTCCTCTAGGCTGATTCATGCACTTCTGCTTCTGATATCTGCAGAGTTTGATTTTTCAGAATGTTAGGAACACCTTAGCTATTTATCTGCTGTCCATTAAACAAGGATTAAAATGTTTGCCCTGTTGTCCGGAGATCGGGTGGGATCAAATCTGGGTGGGAGGAGCATACATGAAGCTAGCCAACAGATGGCATCTGTGAGCTCATGTATGCGGAAGAGGGTAGATAGCGCTTTCCTCTGAGTGTGTTACGCTGCCCTGTTGGCTGGCTTCATGTGTCTTGGAGGAATATCCATTTTGTGGTTGTTTGTTTGGTTGTGTGTAGTCTGTGTGTACTGCGTTGAAAAATACACACCCCTAAACCCCTCCCCCTAGTCCTGCCCCTAGTCCTAACATTAACTGTAACTTTTCACTAGTGATGAGTTGGCCGAATTGTTACAATTTTGTAAGCAAGAGATGTGTGTCGGTTGTGTGTGTGCTGGTTGGGAATTATTTATTTTGTGTGTGTGTGTGTGTGTGTGTGTGTGTGTTGTTGTATTACGCTGTGATATAAATAGTCGTTGCTCCTAAAACAGAAATTGAATTATTAATGATTCATAGGGAGAGAGTCTTAATTATGAAGATGCACTTAAGCAACATCAGACTATCTATCTGTCTGTCTCTCACTGTCTGTCTGTCTCTCTCTCTCTCTCTCTCCCTCCATCCCTCTCTCCCTCCCTCTCTCTCACTCTCTGTCTCTCTCTGTCTTTTTTCTCCCTGTTTCTCTCTCTCTCGCATATTCAGTTGTGTGTGTGTTTGTGTGTGTGTGTGTGTGAGTGTGTGTTTTTGTTGTTGGTGCCATTACGGAGCAGAACAAAGTGGCTTTGAAGCGTCTCTGTGTTTCTGCTTCTTTGTACTTCACAGGTCTTCTGTGCTTTTATACGATAAACCTCTCTGGGACGGCCAGGCCAATTACTCTCTCCTTCTGTCTCCTCCATCTCTCTCTCTCTGTATGTATGTATATATATATATATATATATATATATATATATATATATATATATATATATATATATATATATATATATATATATGAGTGTATATGTATATACATATATATTCCCCCTCGTGTCCTTTTTATGCTTAGCTGGAGTCCAGTGTGAGTAAACATTGACGGCGCTGTGTGTTTGGCAGCGAGGCGATGTGGACCTACAAATACGCAGCGAGACATATTTATCAGACCAGGACAAATGAAGTGAGACATGCAGGAATAATAAACCACAGCTACTGAACAGAGACACAGAGAGAGAGAGAGAGAGAGAGAGAAATGGAGAGAGAACAGTACAGAGAAAAACAGACAGACAGAGGTAAGAAAGGGAGGGACAGACAGAAGGGGAGAGAGAGACAGAGACAGGGAAAGAAAGAGAGAGAGAGTGCAAGAAAGAGACAGACAGAGATAGAGAGCCAGGGAGAGAGAAACAGAGACATGGAGAGAGACAGAGTGTGAGCTGGAGAAAGAGAGAGAGAAAGAGACAGAGAGAATCAGACAGAGAGAGAAATGGTGTAAGAGAGAGAGATGGAGGGAGAGAGAGAGGCAGGGAAATAGAGACAGAGAAAGACAGAGACACAGAGAGAGAGAGACAGACACGGGGAGAGACAGAAAGAAACAGAAAGTGATGAGAGAGATGGAGACAGAGCGGTAGACAGACAGAGAGAGAGGAGTGTGAGAGAGAGAGACAGGCAGTGTGTTCAATGTGTTTGGTGTGTGTGTGTGTGTGTGTGTGTGTAGTCAGTATGGAGACGTGGCATGTCCTCCGCACTGGAGAAAAAAGATGATGTGGTCAGATTTCTGAAATTGGATTTGTGTGGACGGAGCAGCGGCTCCCTGATAATAAATCGGAAAACCTTCTGTCCATTCTGTACGTGAACATATAAAGTACTCAATATATCCATCAGCTCTAAATCCTGTAATGCTCTGTGTGTGTGTGTGTGTGTGTGTTTTTGGGGAAGCTCTGGCGTCAGGGCATGTGTGTGTGTGTGTGTGTGTGTGTTGTGGTCAGGTCCATTTCCTTGGCAGATTAAAATCAGCAGCTCCTGAGAACAGACATATTGATGCGTGTGTGTGTGTGTGTGTGTGTGTGTGTGTGTAAAATGTATTTAGGATTTTGTGTGGATCGAATGTTCCCTTTAACGACAGGAAAACATCACTTTTGTCTGATTCTTTACAAAAAGCAGTTTTTAATGTTTAGATTATTTTACACACGTGAACACAATGTAAACTCGGTGTAAAGCTGATTATTGTCTGATTCATACCAAGAACGTTATGAAAACGTTATAAAACGTGTGAAACGTGTGTTTATATATTTCACCTTCTAAATGCTTATACATATTAATGCACATATGTGTGTTATAAACACTGTGTTATAAAGGAAACACATTAAATATCTTTATACTGAAATGTTTGTGTTGTGTGTGTTTAGTGATTCTGGCGCTGATTTGTTACTTGGTGCTACATTTTTGTTATTTCTGTGAGAAGTAAGAGGTTGTGTGTCACGCTAGTCACCGGGGGATTGTTATTATTGTTATTGCTAGCGCAGTTACAATGATGTGTGTGAAAAAATTGAGAAAAACTTCTTTTCTCATTTCGCATTTTCCAGCAAAACGTTATATTAATGAGAAAGTCCCAGAATGCAGTGCAGCTATACGACGCCTCGGTTCCGCTGTACAAGATGACAAGTCGTATTAGCCGTATCGACGACTGCAGCATTAGCGTTAAAGTTGACACGCGGCGACATTACAGTACATTCGGACGAAATGTCAACTTTTTGTTTTTTTTTAAATAATCGATGAAGTGTTTTTTCCCGCTGTATCGCACATTTTTTCCCCTGTATTGCAAATTTCAATTTGTTTGTTAGTATCGCTTTACACGCTCAAAATATTTTTTTGACCCTTTTTTGACTCTAAATATCTCTCCGTCTGCTTCCTGATGTTTTATAAACACACGTGTCGGGTCTCGGTGACTGATATCAGAGTTAAATCATCAACAGCGTTCCTGAAAACCTTTTAACCGTTCAGAGAATCTGGCACTTTGTTATCTCAGAGAGAGAAAAACAAAAACCTGGCTGTTGATGGAAGACTCGCAGAGGGGTTGGGAAGAATGAGCCATTTCTCCGGCGGTCCCCTGGGAACCCGGGTTGAGTAAAGGAGCTAAAGCTAAAGCTCTCTGGAGCCTCGTTATTAACCGCCTCGTTATTATGAGTGATGATGGACTGACATTAATGGCTAAACACGAAGCGCCACAAAACGAGGAAACCTCCTTATCTGCCACCGCCAGGGCAGCACAAAGGCTCTGTTCCAATATTATTTTTATCGCACCCTCGTCAACTTCCCTTCTCCACTTCCCCTTGAGGGATTCCTCCCTGCTGCCCTGCTGAAGGACGTTCCTTTACTTCGGAGGAGTTTGTTAGACGAGCTCTCTGAGCTTTGAGGGTTAAAACACCAACATGAGGGCACAGTTGAGGAGCTGAGTTTACCCAGAATTCACAGCAATTTGCAGACGATCACGATTTTTTTTTATTTCTTAAAGAACGTCATACTTTCTATCCATTTATAGTTACACTTAATGTTGTGGAATGTTCACGAAACAAGTTCTCACTTATGTTATAGCAGCTATAAACAGTCCTTCCCTCACCAGCCTCTCGTTTTATCCCTCTAAAAAAACACGGCTTGTGATGTTCCAGAGAAACTGCAAAGTGTAATCTCTGAAAGTTTAACTTGAAGTCTGACACTGGAGACTCCTTCCATAAATGTTAAATAAACAATCCACTTACAGAAAACTTCACCATGTCAGTGTGACGACGCAGTGAGCCGAGCTCGTGTCTGAGGTCCTCAGCACTGATCACTTTAAATAAATAAACACAGCAATTTGGGCAAAAACCTGGTTCCTTGATCATTAGTGTGTGTGTGTGTGTGTGTGTGTGAGATGAAAAGACGAGACGGAGGAACAAACAGGAAGACGAGGATCCGTGTCTTGTTACGACTGGAACACACACACACACACACACACAAATAAAGTCACGTTAATCCAGGAGTGGGGTCTAGATGTGGTCCCCTCAGTGTGTGTGTGTGTGTGTGTGTGTGTGAGATGGTTTGCTGTAAACCTCTGTAGTGTGTATTTTTAATTTTTCCTCTGCTTAATATAGATAGGTAGAACAGTCCGGAAAGCCAAGATAGAGTTTCATCACATCACTGCTTTTATTAGCTCTGTGTGTGTGTGTGTGTGTGTGTGTGTGTGTATGTGTGCGCACTTGGCTATATAATTAAGCTGAATCTCTCTGCATCCCTGAGGGTCTTTTCTCTCCAGCTCTGTCCAAGTGTGTGTCGGAGTGCATGTCTTTGTGTGTTGGTGTGTGTGTATGTATGTGTGTATACAGTATATATGTGTGTGTGTGTGTGTGTTTAGATTTCTTTTTCAGCTGGAATGTCTCATTGGCCCTGAGGGTTTTCCATGTCCAGTCCAGCTTGGTCTCTGTGTGTGTGTGTGTGTGTGTGCGTGTGTGTGATTTTTTCTGAGCCCTATGTATTTTTCTGGCCTCCAGTGCACCCTATCCTTCCAGCTCTTCCCACAGAAACACACACACACACACACACACATACACACACACGGAGACGTCAATCGAGATCAGTGGGAAGTGAGAGCTGGAAAGTGTGTGTGTAAGTGTGTGTGTGTTTGCTTGGATTTTTTTATTCGACTAGAATGTCTCCTTGGCCCTGAGGGTCTTCTGTGTCGAATCCAGCTTGGCCCGCTTGTGTGTGTGTGTGTGTGTGTGTGTGTGAGGATCCGAAAAAATTCAGCTCATATACTGTGATATTTTTGCCCATGGAAATATACTTGTTTCTGATTGGCTGGCAGGTGTGTGTGTGTGTGTGTGTGTGTGTCACTAACACAGATTGAGTCCTGAGTTTAATCACCATTTTTAACCAACATTCCTGATGCCACCATGCAGCCATTTTGGAATGTAACCATGGCAACGATCATGCTCATCAGTAACAGTTTAGGCTGGGTCGCTGTTGTGTCTCTAAGACAAAATATGAAAAATTAGGAAGGAACATGATGGAATGTGTGTGTGAAAATGTTCGCCTTAAAATTGAGAGAAACGGATTGAGGTAACGCCCTCTGAAGCGTAACCATGACAACTGGATACATTTGGAGCTAATTATAGCTTGGAGGCGGACTGGAAACAGTTAGCTAAATAAAACAACAGCTAGTTGCTGTTTTTCGTATTATCCTATGATGAGGAACGTAACCACTCCAGCGTTGATTGTTTTCTTAGAACAGCATGTCCTGAAGTGTTTTATTCCTCTTATACCACAGCAATTTGTTACAAAAGTTGCACTTTTTTTTTTATATTAAAGTATGACGTCACACTTTTTTCCTTTTATAGTTACACAAAACAAGTTAGTTCCTGTTCTCACTTACGTTATAGCAGCTATAAACAGCCGTTCCCTCATCAGCCTCTCTTTTTTTCTCTACCTTGAAGTTAATAAGACAAAAAAAAACACAGCTTGTCATGTTACAGCATTACCTCTGACACTGGAGACTCCTTCCATAAATATTTACTTACATAACAACACATTTCTTAATCTGTTTATTATTATTGGAGATGTGAATGAGTTGTTGCTATAGAAACGATAACATATTAAAACGAGTGCATTAATATAAACCTGCACTACTGTCAGAGCTGCTGGTACGGAAAATTAATCAACACCTTCTGCTAAGCTGCTAAGATTCCTCTTTTCAAGCTGCTAAACATATTTTTACATATTTTTACATATAACATCTATATTTTATCTAATAGATTTTATTCGATTCTATTTTTCTGTTTTATTCATTATATTCTGCTTTTATTATATTCAGCTTTTATTATGTATCACTGTTGCACTGTGGGACGAGGCACTAAGGAAAAACATTTCACTACATTAACACATCACATGTATGTAATGTATGTGACAAATAAACAACCTTGAACCTTGAACCTTGAACCAATCAGAATGCAGAGTTGAAGAGCAGCATGATGTATTCACTTTCTAGTCTGGTCTTATGGAAGCTTATCAACTTTTTAACACTTGAGTCATTCTGTAGTAGTTAGTTTACAGTTTTTGAAGGTTTCGTGGAATTGATACGCCATCAGAGCCACACAGCTACACAGGAAACCACATATTCTTCCCTCTGAAAAAGCAGTTTCATTTCTGAAAGGATCCAAATTCAGAGCTTTCATTCACAAACATGTTTGAGTGAAGAATTCATAAAATCGTTCTACAAACATTTGATCATTAAGCGTTCGAGTGAATTTGGAGTAACCTTTTTTTTTTTTCCTGTTAATTTCCCAGAACAGGAAAATGTCAAATTTTTCATCCTGAATGTTTTTCTTGTGCAGAACTCACCGCTCTGTATTTGTGTATTTGTGCTTTTTCAGAGGAGACATCATGCTGTTTTTTTTTTTCCGAGGTTGACCTGCTTTCAGGCTGCATGTGGGGAAAACAGATCTCCACACGACCAGGTTTAACACACACTGAGTGGAATTACAGGGACCGTGTGTTTCCCGCTGCAGGGATCACACACTGATGTTGTGTGTCTGTTTACCAGTGTGTGTGTGTGTGTGTGTGTGTGTGTGTGTGTGTGTAGGTTACTCTTTGACTCCTCCAAAATGTATTATTTTTAGCGCGCACACAGGCTGTGACTGATTCCCTACTAAATTTAATAAACTCTTAGCTGCAATTTAATAAAAAAAGAATTAAACGAGAGGAAATGGAATGTCTTTATTATACTGTTACCTTCATTATTGATCTGTTTCAGTCACATGACCATTTTTTCGTAGCCGCCATATTTACGATTTTATTTTAATTTACGGCAAGAAAGCAACCGCAGAGAATTTTCTGGGAAAACATCCCAGAAAAATAAAGTAACATTTCTAGTCAGGTGTGTAAACAGTGGTATCACTTTATCAAACAGAGGTTTGCGATGATGTTACGTGTGGGCTAAAACTAGCCACTGAGCCGTTACCCATATAGCTAGCGTTAGCTAGACCGACGTGCGAGTTGATGCGTAAATTAGCAATTGTATTTTCAGGGATGTTTGTTTAGACAGGTGATGTGATTGAATTTTATCGCATGAACGAATGAGTGTACTTGACTAGCATGCTATCTATTTCCTAAACTATCTTTTCATGTAATATTTAGTGTTAAATAGTTAGTGTTTTGTTGGATTCCGAGTTTCTTTCTTATTTGTTGCTAAAAATATTCTTCAGCCTTCAGGATCTTTAGAAACACAGTAAAGTTCTATATCTTTATTTTTCGATGGAAATCGGCGTAATTATATAAATACGATGGCGTGGGAGCGCAGTGACGTCACGTCAAACAGATGCATTATCACAGTAATACCTTCTTAAATCTCGATTCTGATTGGTCAGAGGGTGTTGATTTAATTTTCTACACATTCTGTAAATATATTTTCACATACCTTATCCAGGTTTTTAGTGTTTTGTGTGTGTGTGATTCTTCCAGTGTGCTTTTTGGATGGGTTATTGTTGTAAAGCTAACGTGACTTTTTTTTTTTTTTTAAACAATTATCTTTCAGGGCAGTTTCTTGTGTACTGTATTCGAACTTGCGATCTCTGGACGATAGAACGAACGCTTTTCTGGTGTGCCAGAATGTGTGTTAAATGTTTTTTTGATGGTTTAGAGGATAAAAAGAGCCATGTGCCCATCTCATTAGCGCTGTCTTTTCACCACCAGTGCACTTCTTATTATAACTGCCTTCATATCTTGCTTTACATTATCATTTTTTTCAGCCTATTATCCCTTTTAATCCATATGAACCATTCTTCATGAAAATTTTAAATTGAATTTTTTTAAAAAAACGACACTGTAATTATTATCGTTGCTCTGAGTGAGGAGAACCTCACTCTCTTCTCCTTGATGATTTAAAAAAAGATTTTTAAATAATATTGAAATGATATTAAAATTATATGAGCTGGGATCTGAAAGGTCAGAACTGATTCGTGTGACCTCATATTCCTCACACTCCTCATATTCCTCACACTCCCCATGTTCCTCACACTCCTCATATTCCTCACACTCCCCATGTTCCTCACACTCCTCATATTCCTCACACTCCTCATATTCCTCACACTCCTCATATTCCTCACACTCCTCATATTCCTCACACTCCCCATATTCCTCACACTCCTCATATTCCTCACACTCCTCATATTCCTCACACTCCCCATGTTCCTCACACTCCTCATATTCCTCACACTCCCCATGTTCCTCACACTCCTCATATTCCTCACGCTCCTCATATTCCTCACACTCCCCATGTTCCTCACACTCCTCATATTCCTCACACTCCCCATGTTCCTCACACTCCTCATATTCCTCACACTCCTCATGTTCCTCATATTCCTCATGTTCCTCACACTCCTCATATTCCTCACACTCCTCAGGTTCCTCACATTCCTCATATTCCTCACGCTCCTTACACTCCTCATATTCCTCACACTCCTCATGTTCCTCACATTCCTCATATTCCTCACACTCCTTACACTCCTCATATTCCTCATGTTCCTCACACTCCTCTTATTCCTCATGTTCCTCATGCTCCTCATATTCCTCACACTCCTCATGTTGCTCACACTCCTCATATTTCTCACACTCCTTACACTCCTCATGTTCCTCATGTTCTTCACACTCCTCATATTCCTCACACTCCTCATACTCCTCATATTCCTCACACTCCTATTGTTCCTCACACTCCTCATGTTCCTCATGTTCCTCACACTCCTCATATTCCTCACACTCCTCATACTCCTCATATTCCTCACGCTCCTCATGTTCCTCATATTCCTCACACTCCTCACATTCCTCATATTCCTCACACTCCTTACACTCCTCATATTCCTCATACTCCTCATGTTCCTCACACTCCTCATGTTCCTCACACTCCTCATGTTCCTCATATTCCTCACGCTCCTCATATTCCTCCCACTCCTCCCACTCCTCATATTCCTCCTCCTTTGTCTCGGTGTGTATGTGTGTGTGTGTGTCACTGTGCTATTGTGTTAAATCATTTGTGTGTGTGTGTAGGACAGGGTGGAGCTGAACAGCATGCATAGCGTGATCCATTAGTTCATTATACAGTTTAACAAAGCGCTGTTAGAGAAAGAAATACAACAATTAATGTATTGTACATGAGTATTAGGTGCTAATTACACACATTTGTCCTGCAACACACACACACACACACACACACATATACTTCAGGTTAATTCATCACTTCTTTCTGCTCCCCCAACCATTAATTGAAATGCAACAAAGCACTAATTAAATTTCACTCTGTGTGTGTGTGTGTGTGTGTGTGTGTGTTTGTTACGTGACTTGGCTGAAAAGTGACTATTAAAAAAACTGTTGATTGTGCACCATGGTTCTCTCATATCTCTCTCTAACTCTTTTTCTATGTCTCTCGCTCTTTTTCTCTCTCTCTTTAAAGGTGCAATAGGTGAATTTTTTAGTATATTTCTTACTAGGAAACTGTGTTAAGTTCCAGAACGCTTGTTTGTCTTTGGATGGGCCTTTTGTCAGTCATTTTATAGACACGCCCCCAACACCACTTCACTCCGCCCACATCTCAGGCTGAAATCTGTAAGTGCCCAGCACATCCAGATAATTCTCCTCCAAAAAAAAAAAAAAACCTTAACAACATGAAACACTATAAACCCAGAATAAACACTAGCAGCTCTTTTTCAAGATGGAGTCATTTATTACTGGTGAAGGGGACGAAGCTGGACGCAGAAGTAGCGACGTTGCACCTGGACAGGTGTGTAAAGGCAAACTGTATAAAGCTATGAACTGTTTGAATGGCCGTCATTACATAATGACTCGTGTAGTACACTTTTTCACCTAACGAAGAAAAAAGAACAGTGATGGCACGCGTGACGGTTTTCATAAATTAGTGGGACGGGTGGGTGGGACGAGGGTGGCTTTAGAATCGAGGGATTAGACCTAAGGGCACCTGCGTAGACCTAATGTTTACTAATTTTACCTAATGCACCTTTAACTCATATTCTCTCTTTCTCTCTCACACTCATTCTCTCTTCACCTAGCTCTAACTCTTTTCCTGTCTCTCTCTCTTTCCTTTTCTCTTTCTCTCCCTCTGTTTCACACCCTCTTTCCCAAGGAAGGAAGAATATTAATGCTCAGGAAAGACCACCTTTTCCTGCAGTTACCTCTGGGTAGTGTTTGACATGATTTATTAACGTGTGTGTGTGTGTGTGTGTGTGAGTCAGTCCTGCCATGAGTCAGCAAAGCTCTCGTCTCTGTCAGATGGAAAAAGGACACTGCATCTGTATCTGAATATTATTTACCATGGAGGGAAAACAAGGGTATGTGGGCGGAGCTACAATGGTGCAGGCCACTGATTGGTCCAGTGCAGTCATCACAGAATAATGTCTCTTAAGTAGAACAGCTTTTCTACTGGACAGTAGCGTAGCGATTGTGAGTGTATAATCACTTCATGTTCTCAAATATTGTTTAAGAGAAAACTCAATCTCAAATTTAACACACATATCGTATATTTGTAATTCATTTATGCTTTTTATTCAGTAAAGATGCTCACTACATAGAGTATGACATAACATCCAAGAAGGAAAATAACACCTTTTGGGATTCAGGCATTTAAAAGGCTTGTGTTTTTGTGATATTTTAATGCCATCTGATGAAGTTTGCACTCAAGCCTTTCTCTTTAATCTTAGTGTTACTAAGATTAAAGTTTTGGCACCCATGGCTTACTGTAACTCAGCATGAAAACAACTTGCCCTGTTTCACATTTAATGTTTATCTTAAATCCTAAAATAAATTAGCAGATTTGGAGTGCTGTTGCTAGTCTACCTTCCGGATGTGTGTGTGTGTGTGTGTGTGTGTGTGTG
>CM040461.1:2135887-2151462 GCA_022758105.1 Pangasianodon gigas | reverse complement strand
AAAATAAAAGACAGAAGGAAAATGAAAGAAAAAGAAGGAAAGTGAGGAAAATAAAGAAATGAAGCTAAGGAAAAAGCGAATGATGAAAGAAAAGGATAGAAAATAAAAGAATAAAAAGGAAAAAGAGAGAAAATGTAGAAAACAAAAGGAGGAAAATGACAAAGAAAATAAAGAAAAAAGGTAGAGAAGTAGAGAAAATAAAGAAATAAAAAGGAAAAAAGAGAAAATATAAAAACAAAAAGGAAATGAGGAAATGTAAGGAAAGTAAAGAAAATGTAGAAAGAAGAAGAGAGAAAAAAAAGAAAAAGAATGAAGAAAAATGTAAAGGATCAAGGCGAGAATGAGAAAGTGTGTAAATAAACAAGAAAGAAAGAAAGAAGGAAAGAAAGAAAGAAATGAAGGTGTTGAGGGAGTGAGATGAGTGTAAGGAAGGCAGATGATAAAGAGAAAAGCTGAATCAGAGTCAGATAGTGAGACACGAGAAAAGTATAGAATCTGAAAAACGAAACAGGAAGAGAGAAAGAGAGACAGACAGAGAGAGAGAGACAGGTAGATACAGAAATAGATGGAGCAGTAGGAGGTCAGCACTGGGTGTGTGTGTGTGTGTGTGTGTGTGTGTGAGTGTGAGTGAGGGGCAGATGGCGGATCTTGGATGGAGTGGAGAAATAGAGCGAGACAGTGGGAGAGAGCAAGAGAGACAGACAGAAAGAGAGGGATTGATGGAGGGAGAGAAATGGATGGAGTGTATAGATGAAGAAAGGAAGATATTGTGTGTGGGTGTGTGTGTGTGTGTGTGTGTGTGTGTGTGTGTGGGTTCAGTGTCTTCCTAATGCTAATAAAATTGCTTTTCCTATCTTTGCTAACAGTTTCCACGGTAACAGGAAAGGGGACGTGTGTGTCAGGGACAGGGGGAGGTGGGGTGGGGGGGTTAGGTATTGGGACAGCAAACATTTTGGGTCTTTCTCTCTCTCTCTCTCACACACACACACACACACGCACACACACTACAGATACACACTACAGATACGGTAAAGAGATATTAACTGGCTATCTATTCCTGTAATTTTGAAGCTAGAAATTAGAGGAAGTGATGTCACACATGGTTTTAATCTGACCAATCATGACGTACGGTGGAAGCCCAAATATTTTACTTCACATGACTTTTATTAGAGTTTTCCATGTCAGGTGTCCCGCTCTGACCCTGTTCTGCTGTACATGTGTGTGTGTGTGTGTGTGTGTGTGTGTGTGTGTGTGAGAGATCTCCCTACACTCCGAGACGTTTATATAAAGTCCCATTAAGGCTTTGATGGCAGTCCGGATGGTGCCAGTGCCGGATTAATTTGTTATTTCTGGCCCGTATAATGTCATATCGGCCGTGTTAAAGGACACGAGCGAGCGCCAGAGCGAAACCTGACCTCCGCTACACACTACACCACACCGGCCGTGTTCCAAATACAGTTCAGGGATCATCGGGTGCTGACTTACTACACACGCCAGCTCTGCGACAGGGAGTGACCTTTATTTTTATGCTCTAAGGATACGGAGCACTTAAAATCCCTCCTTCCTCCTTCTCTTTACACTTAATCATTCCTGTAAAATGGCCTCGTCTCAATCCTTTCTTTCAAGCGCCCTTCCACATCCACTTGCTCGCTTTCAGGAATCCCCGTTACCATTTTAGGTGTGCCGCATTACTTTTATTAAGTGGAGTTTGTAAGATGAGCCTCTGAGGAATCGAGTCGACATCCGTGTAGGCTTTAGACTGAAACTGTTTTCAGTTTCCTTTTCAAAATGGCGGCGAAATTTAAACAGGAGCAATAAAATACTTAACATCTGTAATATACAGGCATGTTTTACTATAGAAATACAAGTCTGTCTGTCTATCTGTCTCTCTGTCTATCTTTCTATCTGTCTGTCTGTCTGTGTGTCTATCTATCTATCTATCTATCTGTGTGTCTGTCTATCTGTGTGTCTGTCTGTCCAACTATCTGTCTGTCTATCTATCTATCTATCTATCTATCTGTCTATCTGCCTGTCTGTCTGTTTATCTATCTGTCTATCTATCTATCTATCTATCTATCTATCTATCTATCTATGTGTCTATCTAGCTATCTATCTATAAGGAATAACACAACAGACTGTGCTGTTATACAAAATAATACACGCTGCTGGTGTAACACGGCACGACGCACAAGCGAGCTGTTACTATGGAAACAATAACGCTTTAGAACGTTAATATAAAACTATTGTTCATTTCACAGCTGGAACCTGTGCTGTTATACGAACATAATGCCCAGCTCCTGACCAATCAGATTTAAGCATTCAACTGCGCTGTGGTCTATCTATCTGTCTATCTATCTATCTATCTATCTATCAACCCGTCTATCCGTCTATCTATCTGCACTATTGAATTCTCCATTCTGATTGGTCAGAATATTTTGATTAATTTTCTATAACAGCAGCTCTGACAGTAGTGCAGCTTCAAATCACAGGTCTATATTAATGCGCTCGTTCTAATCCGTTATCGTTTCTATGGTAACAGCACATTCACATGGAGGACGCTCCACATAAACGGATTGAAAAAACGTGTGTAATTGTTGATCTGGTGAAGTTTTCTGTAACATTTATGGAAGGAGTCTCCAGTGTCAGTGCGTTGTAACAGTCCGAGGTAAAGCTGTAAGTTTTAAGTTTTCAGACATGTTCAGGACAGAAGAGTTTATGTGGTTTCTCAGTAACTGCAGTTTTTTTGTCTTATTATCTTTAAGAGAGAGAAGAAGAGGCTGGTGAGGGAACGACTGTTTCACATCAAATGTAACTCTAACCGGATTAAACGTTCTTTATGAAATAAAAAAAAAAAAAAATCATTGGTGAATTGCAGGTATAAGAGGAATAAAAGACTGCATTGTGTTTTATTCCTTACATAACACACACACACACACACACACACACACACACTGTTTTTATATGAAGTCATGTTTATATTTAGTGATGGAGGTAAATGTGGAAACAGGTGCAAAATGGAGTCTCATTTGACCCGAATGAAAGCTCTGGTCTATATATAGATAAAATAAGTGTGTGTGTGTGTGTGTGTCTGTTCGTGGGTGTTCATTTGTGCTCAGTTGTTAAACATTGTTTTTTAAAAGTGTGTATCCAGGATTTATTCTGGAATCTTTCACACAAAAATCACTTTTATTATAAATTATAAATAAAAGTAATAAAATATACATATAATAAACTCAATCCTAACAAAATGGGGGAAAAAAAACATCACAGCTTTTTATATGTAAACATTTCCAGTTCCAAAAATAATATTTCTTTTCCAAATCCGATTCTAACTCCAGTCTTTGTGTTCGTTACAGGATGTGATATCCGATATGTTTTCTCTGATATCTGATCCATGGTGTTTTGCTCGTATCGACTCGGACTAAAACCGAGTATCGGATCTGGACCATCTCTTTAATAATAATTCATCACATTTGAGTTACGGATTTCTCTCCTCCATAGATATATCTATCCCTCGTTCCTTCCCCTCCCTTTCCCAATGCTGTGTAACTCGAAACAGGAAGTGACATATCGAGCTGAACCGATGGGCGCGGTGACCCCGGGACCACCGCGTGGGTCTCAGGAGGAGCAGAGATCAGGTTTCTGACCGCACCCGGGTTCAAAACACTCTCGAACAAAATGCAACACGCACTCACACAGTCGAACAAAATGCAACACACACTCACACAGTCGAACAAAATGCAACACACACTCACACAGTCAAACAAAGTGGAACTCACACCCTTGAACAAAATGCAACACACACTCAAACAGAACGCAACACACAACCGAACAGAACACAACACACTCGAACAAAAAGCAAGACACACTCACACAGTCGAACAAAATGCAACACACACACAGTCGAACAAAATGCAACACACACTCAAACTAAATGTAACACACACGAACAGAGAGCACAACACACTCGAACAGAACACAACACACACTCGAACAAAAAGCAACATACACTCACACTCTCGAACAAAATGCAAGACACACTCACACAGTCGAACAAAATGCAACACACACTCAAACAAAATGTAACACACACTTGAACAGAGAGCAACACACACTCGAACAGAACACAACACACACTCACACCCTCAAACAAAATGCAACACACACTCACACAGTCGAACAAAATGCAACACACCCTCGAACAAAATGCAACACACACTCAAACAAAATGTAACACACACTTGAACAGAACACAACACACTCGAACAAAAAGCAACACACACACACAGTCGAACAAAATGCAACACACCCTCGAACAAAATGCAACACACACTCAAACGAAATGTAACACACACTCATACAGAGCGCAACACACACTCGAACAAAAAGTAACACACACTCACACAGTTGAACAAAATGCAGCACACTCTCGAACAAAATGCAGCACACATTCATACACTCGAACAAAATGCAACACACACTCGAACAGAACGCAACACGCACTTGAACGGAACGCAGCACACACTAAAAAAAAAATGCAACACCCGAACAAAATGCAACACACACTCAAAAAAATGCAACAAACACTCGAACAAAATGCAGCGCACCCACATCCTCGAACAAAACGCAACACACACTCGAAAAAAGTGCAACACACTCGAACATACTAATGTTAAAACTTAAATCAGCTCTTTTTAAAGCTGTCTGTTTGGGAGGAGGGTTTAGGGTTTAGGCGTGCTGAAATAATAACTCAGTGTAATCTGAGTGTTTTTTTAAAAGTAATTTAACAACATGTGACGCAAATTTCAATATTCCTGATTTTCTGATTCCTGTTTTCTCCTCTCTATTCTCACTGTGTGTTTACGTTATAAAGAAATATTATTAGCTAAATTATTATAGCCAAATATTAGCTAAATTATTAGCCCCAGTTATTAGCTAGCTAATGCTTGGCGTCCGTATGTCCCGGTTGGCGAGCAGCAGTGCTCTGACCACTATAACCACTAAAACAGCAAATTTATCATTTATCAAAAACAGGAATCCACAAGTTTCATTTGAGAGGCTCTGGTTTATGTGGAGTCAGAGATCTGAGGTGTGTGTGTGTGTGTGTGTGTGTGATATTGTACAGTATGACAGGACCACAGCACTGCAGTGTAAACTGATCTGCCCTGATGACTAGAACACATTGCGGTGAGACCATGATGAACTACAGTCTCACACACGCACGCTGACACAAGTGTGTGCGTGTGTGTGTGTGCGTGTGTGCGCAGTAAGGGAGTGTGTGCAGTAAGGGAGTGTGTGATAAACCGTAGCATTCCTCTTGGGTTCAGCGTTTCTCTGAGGATTGAGTTTAACTCGATGACCTTGACAAGACACACTCATAAATTTTCTCTCTCTCTCGACACACGCGCACACACACACACACACACGCACACACACACATGTCGTTCAGTAAGGTGCTTGTATATGAACGATTAATTATGAACGATCGATTTCATTTAAAAGCTTTAAATATTTTGAAGTATTAAACCATGTAAAAAAATAAATGGAGAGAAAATAAAAAATTAAACATGAATTAAAAAGAAGCTGAAAAAAAATACACCTTGAGTTGTAATCTTCAGATATGTTCAATTCTGGATTCTGATTGGTCAGAAGGTGTTGATTAATTTTCTATAACGGCAGCTCTGAAGTGCTGGTGAGGGAACGAATGTTTAAAGCTGCTGTAGCATAAGGGACTGGATGTTCCACAACATTAAATGTAACTATAAATGGATAAAAAAAGTATGATGTCATTCTTTAATAAATGAAAAATTGTAATCATTGGCAAAATGCTGTGGTGTTAGAGGAATAAAACACTGCAGGACATGCTGTTACAGGAAAATAATCAACTTCATGGTGGTAGCAGTGGCTCTGTTGCATCACACCACCCTGTTGTTGATTATTTTCCCATAACAGCACGAAACGGAGTGTTTTATTCCTGTACATTACAGTATCTCACACAGGATAGATCCTGGAATATGGGGACATTTTGATGTAAACCCTAAGTGAATGTAAAATCAGTGCCGAGGACAAACAACAAAACTTCACAATGAGGCTCTGAAGCCGTGTGTGTGTGTGTGTGTGTGTGTGTGTGTGTGGGTGTCAGTATGATGGGAAGCAGAAACGCTGCACATCTTCTTCCATTAGCGCAGGTGTGAATGAAAACAATGACACTTTCTCTCCCTCGATCTTTCTTTCCCTTGTTCTATATTTTGCTTTCTGTCTCTCTCACTCTCCTCTTTCACTCTCGCTCTCTTTCTCTCTCTCTCTCTCTCTCTCTATCTCTTCTCTATTCTCTCTGTGATCTGGGTATACTTGTTCCTTTGGGTCAGGATTGTTGTGACAGTGTTTTCGTTGGTTATGTGTGTGTGAGTGTGTGTGTGAGAGAGAGACAGAGAGAGTGAGACACACACAGTGACTGATCAGGAGAGAGTGAAAAACGTCACACTGATGTTTCTGTTTAGGATAAGGACGCGTAGCAACCAGCAACACAGCAAGTGTGTGTGTGTGTGTGTGTGTGTGAGTGTGGCACCTGTTTGTCTGAGCCTAGATCCTGCTGCGCAGAACAGAATGATAAACAGGTGAGGGGATTATGAGTGAGTGTGTGCACTGTGTCAGTGTAAGTACATGTGAGGGAAAACGTGTGTGTGTGTGTGTGTGTGTCTCATTTTAATAAAGGCTAAGAGCACTGTGATAAGTAGATGCAAGTTTTATACACACACACACACACACAAGAGCAGTACACTTGTATCTGTCTGTTTACAGAGAGGGGGGCGTGGTCTCTGTGTCACTTGGTGAAGGAGGCGTGTCCGTTGTGTCTGTCAGTCTCAGTGAAGGAGGCGTGTCCTTTGTGTCCATCATTTGGTGAAGGAGGCGTGTCCTTTGTGTCCATCATTTGGTGAAGGAGGGGTGTCCTTTGTGTCCATCCCTCGGTGAAGGAGGCGTGTCCTTTGTGTCTGTCAGTCTCAGTGAAGGAGGCGTGTCATTTGTGTCTGTCACTCGGTGAAGGAGGCGTGTCCTTTGTGTCTGTCAGTCTCAGTGAAGGAGGCGTGTCCTTTGTGTCCATCCCTCGGTGAAGGAGGCGTGTCCTTTGTGTCCATCCCTCGGTAAAGGAGGCGTGTCCTTTGTGTCCATCACTCGGTGAAGGAGGCGTGGCCTCTCTGAATATGCGGTATATAATATTGTGAAATATTGCATTCTGTCTTTCTCCTCTTCGTCCTGAGTGTTGAAATCCGATTGGCTGACGAGTTGGTGGTAATGATCTTTTCCCAGCTCATGAATAATTAATTAGTGCAGCATTTTCGGAGGCTGTGATTGGCTGCTGTGCTCTGTGGGGCTCATGAATGAAACATCTGAGCGTTCTGGAGGCCTTTGATAAAAGATGAAGTGAAACTGGTGGAAATGATCGATCAGCATCCGGCAGAACCGGAGAGAACTCTGTCTGTGTGTGTGTGTGCGTGTGTGTGTGTGTGAAGCAGTATGATTTGCTCCACATTCCCCCCCGGCGATGAGGTCTGTCAGGCTAACACTGCTAACTTGAGAGAGAAATTTTCAGTTTTCCTGAATTTTTTTCTAAGTGGAGCAGCTCGGCCCTGAAGGAACCCACACACACACACACACACACACACGCACACCTCAATTTATAATCATTCCACACTGATAACGTTACACACACATCTTCCCACACCTTCACACACACTCGCACCAGGAATGCTATGAAGACACAGAGAAAAATGAGAGAAATGTACAAACTCGAAGAAATCATTCATTAAAGCTGCAGTTTGTAACTTTTTAAACCTGTTTCTACTACTACACTCACCACACAGTCTCAAAGACACGTCAGAAACGCTGCGATTTTTAATATCGCACTGAAACGGAGCTCACTCTTTCATTCATTTTAGGCTTTTGTTTACATTTTATTAGCTCCACCCCCAGGGTGAAGTAGCGCTGTTCAGCTTTGCTGCTTTTCCCAAAAACTGTTTCTCTCTGACTTGTTTCATTTATTGTATTATAAAGGATCTATAGTTAGGTAGTAGATGCATAATCCCTAAAAAAAAAATGCTAGAATATCTTACTTTAATTGTAATGTAAAGCAGCCTTGGAGGTGAGAAAGGTACTATATAATAATAATAATAATAATAATAATAATAATAATAATAATAATAATTTTAAATGCATAAAATTCTGTGTAAAGACAAAAGAACTATTCTTTTGTATTATAAAGCAACCTTGAATTTGTAAATGTGTTGAATTATTTATTATTATTATTATTATTATTATTATTGTTAGTAATAGCAGTAGTAGTAGTAATATTTTAAATGCATAAGATGTTAATCCAGCTCCGTTAAAAGGTCAGGAATTAAAAAGATTAATGTGCTATAAAGCAACCTTGTGTGTAAGAAAGGTACTATACAATGTATTATTTTATTTTAGTTTACTGTATTGTATTTTATTTTATTATTTTTAAATCCTTTAAAATGCTAATAAGACATTCAGAATTTTTTCCAGTCAGCAGCTGATGTAAATTGTATGTGCATGTGCAGTGGCAGAAAATCTAAATTACAAATCCAAATACGAGCCCAAGGCCATGTTTTTAAGCTCATGCTGATGATGAGTACCGCAGTCAGGGGGAGGAAAGGGGGAATCCTGCCTGATCTGGCAACACTAAAGGAATAGCTAGTGCAGTGTAAATGCGTTAATTTACTATTGATTCTAATTCTCTTTACAACATGATGTGGAAAGTGTTATGTTTTGTAATGTGGTGCCTGTTTCTGTTTTAGTCAAAATCTTTTAGCTTGTATTTTTTCTTCGAAAAAAAACAACCATTTTTGGTTCTGATCTGCTGTAAGCATCACGTCTACACGTGCGAGTGCGAAGACTTCACCCTGAAACGCTCGCAGATACGCCTCTCGCAGATACGCCTCTCACAGATACGCCTCTCGCAGATACGCCTCTCGCAGATACGCCTCTCACAGATACGCCTCTCGCAGATACGCCTCTCGCAGATACGCCTCTCGCAGATACGCCTCTCGCAGAACTGATAAACACGACAACTCAAAATCACGTCATATCAAAAACATTTTAGAAGCGATTACAGCTTCCTCAGGTCACGGCCTTGTGTTGTGTGTTTGTTTGTAAAAGTGTGATATGAGGATGAAGAGGGTTTACAGACAGATAAAAAGACGCAGACTGAAATCCCCCGAGTGAACTGTCCATATAAATCTCTCTGATCTCTGGGAAAATAATCAGCCTGTGAGTGAACGGCGTGTTTCTGAGGAAATACATCAGAAAGTGTGTGTGTGTGTGTGTGTGTGTGTATGTGTGTGTGTACGTGTGTCGGATGTCTGAACATGTTAAAGATGAAGGGAAGCACACTGAGTGTTAGAGAGTTACTGCAGAACATCAGAGTGTGTGTGTGTGTGTGTGTGTGTGTGTGCGTGCTGAAGTGTTCACCTCAACATCAGGCTGTGTCACAGCACAGACCCAGGGGTCAGAGGTCAAACAGAGCCTGGGGGTGTGGTTAGGGGCGGGGCCACAACATGTGACAAAAACAGGAAGTCGGTTTGTTATCTTACTACACGGACATGACAGGCTGTTTTCCGTTTGTTCTTTCTTTCGTTTTTTAGTTTGTTCATTTGTTAATTTCTTTTTGTTGTTCTTTTTATTGTTTTTTCTTTAGTTTGTTCTTTGTTTGGTTTCTTTCTTTCTTTCTTTCTTTCTTTCTTTTGTTTAATCTTTTTATTCTTTTGCTCAGTTTTCAGCTCTTGCTTTCTTATTTTATTTCTTGTTTCTTTTCATTAATATATTTATTTATTCCTTTTTTGTTCTTTCTTTGTTTCTTACTTTCTTTAATTAGTTTGTTCTTTCTTCTGTTCTTGCTTCCTTGCTTTCTTGGTTTATTTCATACTTTCTTTCTTTTATTTGTTTGTTTGTTCTTTTTGTTTGCTCATTTTTGTTTTACTTTGTTCTTTCTTTCATTTGTTTCTTCGTTTGGTTTGTCATTTTGTTTAAACTGTTATACTTTTCAGATCTTCTGTCCTTCTGTTTTCTTTCATCCCTCCATCACACTCAGGTCCACACACACACACACACACACACACAGCTTTAAGAGACTATTGTTTTTTATAAAGTTGAACTAATTGAGTCTTGTGTTTAACTGAAATCGTTTCCAAGAAAAACTCCATCTGTGTGTGTGTTGGCCAGCAAGCCCCGTCGCCGTGGTGACAGATTTCATCAGAGTTAGTTTTGTATTATGCGCACACACACACACACACACAGACACACACACACACACACACACACCTGCTGTCATAAAGATAGTCTGTGTGTGTCTTTCAGATGAAGTTGCACTTGTTCATGAGGGTCAGGATTGTTATGACAGTGATGTGTGCGGGTGTGTGTGTGTGTGTGTGTGTGTGTGTGTGTGTGGGAATGCTGTGTTGCCATAGTGCCATTGTGGATGCCTGGAAGTCAAGAGAGAGTGAGAAATAGTGCGATGTGGAGGTAGAGAAGGGTAATGAGGGAAAGAGGGGGAAAGATGGCAGATGAAGAGACTGAGGGTGAAGGAAAAATGATGGAGGGAGACGTAGAGACAAAATGGAATAGACAGATGAGGAAGGAGAGAGATGGAAAGAAGGATAGACGATGTGAGAAGCAGAAGGAGGGTAAGGATGGAAAAAATGATAGAAGGGGAGGTGGAGAAAAATAAAGAGAGAGTTAAGGAGATGTAGAATAGGTAGAGAAAGCAAGATGCAAATTATACAGTAAAGAAAGAAGAGAGCATGAAAGATAAAGAAAGTGTGAAATAGGTAAGAAAAGAGAGCCAGCGGGAGAGAGAGAGAAAAAAAAGTGACATGGAGAGCAAGAGAGACGTGAGGGAATGAGGGAGAGTGTGATGGAAGGAAGCAAAGAAGGGGATATAAAGAGAGAGAGAAGAAGGAGAATCAGCTTTATTTGGTAAACTGAAGCAAATGGTGTTTATGAGGAGGTGAAGCTGAGAGAGAGAGAGAGAGAGAGAGAAAGAGGTAAAGAGCAGAAGACAGAATAAGGGGCAGAGAGAGACAGAGAGAGAGAAATGCGGAAAGATAGAGAAAGGAAGAGTGAGCAAGAGACAGGGAGAAAATGAGACAGAGACAGACTGAGGAAACAGAGTGACAGAGAGAAAGACCGAGATAGAGAGAGAAAAATTAATAACAGTCATGCCAATAAAGCACTGCTGAAAAAGAGAGAGAAAGACAAATGGATAAGAGATCAGACAGAGAGAGACAGGCAGACAGAGAGAAAGAGAGAGACAGACAGACAGACAGGGAAAGAGACAGAGAGACAGACAGACAGGGAAAGAGAAAGAGAGACAGACAGACAGGGAAAGAGAAAGAGAGACAGACAAACAGGGACAGAGAGAGAGAGAGATGGACAGACAGGGACAGAGAGAGAGAGAGCAAGACAGACAGACAGACAGGGACAGAGAGAGAGACAGACAGACAGGGACAGAGACAGAGAGAGATGGACAGACAGGGACAGAGAGAGAGACAGACACGGACAGAGAGACAGACAGGGACAAAGAGAGGCAAAAAGATAGACAGGGACAGAGAGAGAGAGACAGAGAGAGAGAGACAGATAGACAGGGACAGAGAGAGAGAGAGACACAGACAGGGACAGAGTGAGACAGACAGACAGACAGACAGGGAAATAGAAAAAACAGCTCGTTTTTCCAGACTACTGTCACTGAACAACATGGCTAGCTAGGAAGTTAGTGCCTAGCATGTTAGCTGAATAGGATAGCTATATAGACTGCTAGCTAGCTGCGATCGCTGAGTTTATTTATTCACTATTGTTCATTAATTTGCTGTTTGATAGCCTTTAATAGCCTTTTATTGTATCTATGATATGTTTAGAGTAAAACCTCGGCTAGTTTGATTTCGCTGTTTGTTAAAATTGTAACGGAACTCGCTAGTAAAGCTAATACCGTCTGCTAGATTAATGTGAGAGATTTTTTTGACACTTGTTTCCTCTAAGCAGACAGAATTTCTGGTTCTTGCGTCATACAGTCTGGAGGAACTTGTTCGGAAATAATGGTGCTGAACAAGTTGTTAAAGTAAGTGAGGTGTTAATCGGTTATTTTGTTTAAAAAAAAGCATTTCAGTGCTGTTTTGTAGGAAAAAGAGAAAACGAAATGAGAAGTACAGTTAAACTCAGGGTAATGATGCAACGTTTTAAAAGACAATGATAGACAAAAAGAGAGAGAGAGAGAAAGCGAGTGAAGGAAGGGCAGAGGAAAAGATTAGCGTTTCCTCTGTCCTCAGCATTATGTAGCTGCTGAGAAAGGACGGCCGAGCGAGGACCGAGAAGCGAGTCGCGCCTTTCCCTTATCTCGTAACCAGCAGCAATGTTTCTGAGAGAGAGAGAGACATCAGGACGGCGCTGACATCCACTCTGCAGACCCCCTATCTGTCCATTTGTCTCCCTTCCTGTTCCGCCAGTGCGCTCGGTTCTGTTTTTATCACACTCGAAATGTAATTAATTCTCTCTCCCCTCTCTCTCTCTCTGTCTGCTTTCCGTCCCCCTTAATGGCTCTTCTGGCGCTCTCGGTTTTAATCCGTCCTTGTGAGAGTTTTATCCATTTCTGACACCCGTGACAAGTGCGCTACATCCTCGCGCCGTGTTCCCTAATTAGGCCAGGGTTACCTTGTGTTCACGCTAGCGAGCGACAGACTGCTCATGTTGCTTGTGGGGGCGTGGCCTGTCCACTGTTTATAGATAGCTTCTAAAGCTAAGTAGTCAAACAGAAATTAAGTAACACGCTAATCAGTGTGAAAAGCGGCTGTTTGGTTTACACGTTGCGTGCTCGGCTTGGTTCGAGCTACGATGGCAAAGCAAGCTAACGGTACTAGCTACGGAAACCAGAGGCACTAACGATCTGCTCCTTCCTTCTTCCAAGCTTTATTTTGCTCCGTAATGTCTCTGTACACATTTAATGAGATGTGATGAAACAACAGTTATAAGTTTTTCTCCCATTTTTGCACGTCAAATGTAGATCTGAGAGAACCATACATCTTAAATAATCTGTGCATAGTATATAATATTTGCGTATCACATCACAGGTATGCCTTATGTCACCGTATGTGCTGACACTGGAGACTCCTTCCTAGCGCTGTGGTTGACAGATGGCGCTTGAGATCGATCAGAAAAGCCTTATTTGGTTTATTTGAGCTGACATTAATAATGCAGCTACTTCATCTCTGAACATTTACTGTTTATTTACATGATTACACACACACACACACACACACACACACAGTGCATTAGTGTGTTTGGGCCCCAGGGGTTAGAAGACAGAAGCCGGTCTGGTCCTAATTCACAGTTATTAGATTTGTCCCTCAGTAGGGAGCGAGCTCTGCAAATCACCTCCAGCGAAAAAAAGGGGGACTTTAAAGTAATCACACATAAGTGCTGTTAAGTGTGTGTGTGTGTGTGTGTTTTACTCTGCTTCTCTCTCTCTCTCTCTCTCTCTCTCTCTCTCTGTCTTTCTCTCTTTCTGTCTCTCTCTGTCTGTTTCTCTCTGTCTTTTTGTCTCTTTCTTTTTCAGTCTCTCTCTGTTTCTCTCTCTCTTTCTTTCTCTCTTTCTGTCTCTCTCTGTCTTTCTTTTATTTTCTTTCTCTCTTTCTGTTTCTCTTGTTTGCTCTCTCTCTGACACTCTCTTTGTCTCTTTTTCTCTGTTCTCTCTCTCCTCCTTCCCCCATTCTTCTTTCCCTCTTTCCACCCATCCTCCTTGTCTTCTTAACCTCTTTCTGCCTTTCTCTCATTTCCAGTTCACTCTTTTGCATTATTGCTCTTCCTTTATCTCTTTTCTCTCTCTTGCTCTCCATTCTCGCCCTCTCTGCCTCCTTCTGTTTCTCTCTTCTTCTTTCCCCTCCTCCTCCTTTCAC
Source organism: Pangasianodon gigas (assembly GCA_022758105.1). Taxonomy (NCBI): domain Eukaryota; kingdom Metazoa; phylum Chordata; class Actinopteri; order Siluriformes; family Pangasiidae; genus Pangasianodon; species Pangasianodon gigas. Next base: position 2,137,501 of record CM040461.1, on the reverse strand, counting down.
ATGCTATCATCATTCCCTCTCTCTTACTATCCGCTTTCCATCATTCTATACGTCTCGTGCCATCTTTCTTCCTTTGCTTCTCTTCCTCATTCTAGCAATCATTTTCTATCTTCCTTTCCCCAACCTCCTTCTCTTCTTTCCCTCTTTTTCTCTTTCTCTCATCATCCATCTCTCCTGCTTGTCTTTCTACAGTTTTAGCTCACACAGCATCTATGAGAACTGCAGGACCCTTATAGTGTTCTTGACTTAACTCTTTTTTCCTTCCCCTAATTTCTCTTCCTTGTTTCTGTCTATTTTTCTCCTTATTTTCTTTATCCATACTCTCTTTCTTCCTTCCTCTCCTTCCTTCTTATTCCTTTCCTGACTTTGCTTTTCTTTTCTCGCTTCATCTTTTACTGTCTCTTTCCTCACTTTCTGCTTTTTTCTTTCTTTATTTTTTTTCTTTCTCTCATTCTTTTTTTCTTTTCTTCTTTCTCTCTCTCTCTCTCTCTCTCTGAGATACATTTTGTATATTAAAGGAGTAACAATAATAAAATATCAGCCGTAACTGCACTGATATGAATCACGTCAATAATAACAATAAAACAAACTGGCTTTTTATTTTCCTTTCTCCATCTTTTTATCTCTTCCTCCCTTATGGCTCCAAGCTTCTCGTCTCCTTAGCAACCGCCTCAGCAAATACCAAAACTTTTACACACACACACACACACACACACTGTGCCAGTGCTTCAGTTGATCCATAAACAATGTTCGGAACAATGAAAACATCTGAGAACAAACAGAGAGAGAGAGAGAGAGAGAGAGAGAGAGAGAGAGAGGGGCATGATGAAATGTAGAGAGAGTGAAAGAGAGAGGGAGGGAGCAATAAAAATAGACATAGAGAGAGAGAGACTGAGGGAGAGAGAGAAAGATATAGAGATGCAGAGAAAGACAGAGAGGAAAGGCAATGTTAGGAAAGGACACAGAAAACTGGAACAAGAAAGAAAGACAGACAGATAGACAGATACAGATAGACAGATACAGACAGACAGATACAGATAGACAGAGCGACAGAGGAAGAAATAAGGAAAGAATTTGAAAATATATAGAGATAGAGAGAAACAGACAGACAGAGATAGACAGATAGAGAGAGACGGGAAGAAATAAAGAAAGAATTTTAAAAAATAGACAGACACAAGCTGATAGACAGAAAAACACACACAAACACACGGATAGACAGATAAACAGACACAGACAGCTACACACCTAGAGAAACAGACACACACACACACACACACACACAGAAACCGAGAAACAGACAGAAAAAGATACAGACAGACACACAGGCACACACACACACAAACCGATAAACTGACAGACACACAGACAGGAACAGAGAGACAGAAAGAGAGATACAGAAACCTTTAGAGAGACGCAAAGGAAGAAATAGAGAAAGAATTTGAAAAAAATAGAGGCAGTCACAGACAGACGCAGAAAGACAGACAGACACAGACTGTCTCTATCTCAATAGTGTCTCTGTTTCTTTTTTAGTCTCTGTCTATCTGAGAGAGAGAGAGAGAGAGAGAGAGAGAGAGATGAGGAATAAGAATAAGAGAAATAGATCAGGAGAGATGG
>CM040461.1:2125887-2130887 GCA_022758105.1 Pangasianodon gigas | reverse complement strand
GCTGATGACTCGGAGAGAACCGGGTTATGCTTTTCTCCGGCTCGGTTACGCACCGTGGAATGAAAAAAAACGACCAGAATCTGAACTGGATAGCTGAATAGAATACAGAAGTGCAGAAGCTTCTGAGACATGAATGATAAAAAAGGGAATCAGGAGAGAATGCACTGAAAAGTGCATCCTAGAACACAGACTAGTTCACTCTGGAACACGACCTAGAATGGAAGTGTTAAATTGGAAAAAGAAAATGGGGACAAAGTTCTAGAACGTTGGCTGGTTCATTCTAGAACACTGAATGATGCACTCTAGAACACAAACTAGGCCATTCTGGAACAAGAGCTAGTGTGTGCATGTTAAAGTGGAAGCATAAAAACGGGGATGCTTTTCTAGAACATTGGCTAGAACATTTCTGGAACACTGAGTGTTAGATTCTACCATCTTGGCCACTAAATTCCAGAACACTAAATGGTGCATTCTAGAACACAAACTAGTTCATTCTGGAACATGAGCTAGAATGTGTGTGTGTGTGTTATAATTTAAAGAAAAGACAATGGGGATGTATTTCTAGAACATTGGCTAGTTCAGTCTGGAACACTGAATGCTGCATTCTACAACACTGTCTATCACATTCTAGAAGACAATTAGGTCATGTTGGAACTACAATGTTCCTACAATGAACTACAAAGCTACAATGTTCTAGATCACTGGATAGTGCATTCCACATCATTATGTAGTACAATCGAGTTCATTCTAGATCAGGGGCTGAAATGTGTATGTGTTTACGTGGATTAAGTGAATAGAGGGCGTAGTTCTCGAACACTGTCACTGTCTAGTACATTCTTGAACAACGGCTAGAACATTGCGGAACACTTAATTGTAAGTTCTAGAACACTGGCTAGTTCACTCTGGAACACGAGCTAAAACGTATGTGTCAAAGCTGAAAGGAAAAATGGGGATGAAGTTCTAGAGCACTGGCGAGTTCCTTCTAGAACACACAGTGTTACATTCTGCAAAACTGGCCAGTAAATTCCAGAACACTGAATAATGCATTCTAGAACACAGTTTAGGTCATTCTGGAGCACGAGCTAGCATGTGCGTGTTAAAATGGATAAAGGGAAAAAAAACGGGGGATGTAGTTCTAGAACATTGGCTGGTTCATTCTGGAACACATAATGGTGCGTTCTGGAACACTGATTAGCACATTCTAGAAGACGCATTCGTTCACTGAGTGTAGTTCTAGAACACTGGGTTATGCATTCCACATCACTAAACAGTACAGTCTAGGACAGTGTCTAGAGTAAAGATGTTTGCTGGTTCATTCTAGAACATCAGTTAGAATGTGGTATGTGTTTACATGGGTTAAGTGAATAGAGAGTGTGGTTCTAGAACACTGGCTAGTTTATTCTAAAAAAAAAAAACGTACATTCTAGAACACGTGCTATAGCGTCGCTGTTAAAGCACAGAACAGAAAGCGAACAGAAAGAGTGCAGCTCTCGTACAGCGTGCAGTAAACTGGAATTGGAAGCGATGCGCTGACGACTCGGAGGGGAACCGGGGGACTCTGTTCTCCAGAGGAATGAAAAGGGGATTTGAGGTTCAGCTGAATAGCTGAATAGTTTGGTGTACAGTAGAACAGAAGACATGAATGATGAAGCAGGGGTCCAGGAGAGTTCACTATACACAAAAGCCTATATTAAGCAGTTTGGCGTTGTGGTATTGGAGGCATGAGAGCGCAGCCGTGACCTCCTGCCATGGGAATTTATCTCTGTCCCTCTGCACTACACGCTACACTCAGAACGCAGCTTAGCGCCCGCGCCGTTTGGTAAAAACGAAACCCTTAATACTTAATAACAAGCGTAGCTGCGGGTTCTAAACCTCGGACCAGCGCCAGCACCCCATGCCTCGAATACCACCAGGTCACATGACTCGTGTTCATGATGTAGGGAAGCGAGCTGTTCAGTTCTCTCTTGTGGCAAACGTCAAGTGGGAAATGAGAACTGTGGTTTTACAATACTGGCTCTAGTTCATTCTAGAACTCAGTTTATTCTAGAACACTGAGTCGAATGTGTGTGTGTAGAGAGGCAGCAGAGGGCGGAGTTCCAAAGTACATTCTGGAACACTGCCTTAATAAATGTAAGTTCTAGAACACATTCTGAAACACTGAATCTGAATCGTGCACTCTAGGCTGCGTCTCAATCAGCTCGCTAGTTCAGTAGTCAGGGCGCTGATCAGGGAGGCGGCCATTTTAAGAGCTGTCTCAATCGCAAAATCCTTCCAGTACACTAGAACTTTTGCTCACGAAAAAATCCCACAATGCACCGCAAAAACCATGGAGCATCGATGCTCAGTATGTTCCCTTCCCTTAAATGACATCATATTTTCTGAAGCCTTTCAGCTCGAAAAAAATGGCGGACGAACTTTCAGCCAACTTCGTCTACAAATCTAAGTAGCTTGTTATCGTTAATGTAGATCTTAAATGATTACTTACGTTAGCGATTTTTAACTTTATTTGACGTTCTATATATGGTTTGTTTGAGTCTAACGACTTTTAAGTGGTTAATGATTAAAAAAAATCCACTAGCGAGCCTACAATCCTGCTTGAGGTACCATGAAAGAAACACATGTGATTAATCTAACACATTTATATGACATATAATGTCAGAAAGATATCAGTCCTGCCTGTTATTGATAAATGCCAGTGGTGACGTTTTATAACGTGAGTACGTAGTCACGCGTACGTAGAAATTGAGTCATCAGCGTCCCGGTGCGTAGTGAGCCAGGGTCTTTACCAGCGCACGAACTCGTGTACACGATCTACTGATTCACGAGCTAGCGAGCTGATTGACACGCACCCTAGGATACCAGCTAGCTAACTTCGTAACGTGAGCTAGAATGTACGTAAGTGGAAAAGTAGAACTGGGACGTAGTTCTGGAGCTTGCTAGTACTTTGGCTAGTTCATCCTGTAAGTAGTGCAATCTAGAACCCAGACTGGTTTGTTTTGTGACTCTAGCTATAATGGGGTGTGTTACAGCATGAAACGAGAACACAGGAAACGTTCTAGAGAGTAGTTCATGGGCTAGAAAGTACAGTAGGTGTTGTCGTAGGAAGTAATGAAGATCAGAGATCACTCTGGAGAGCAGAGGTGTTGAGGCCAAAGACTTTATTCTTTATTCTTTTCTGCAGAGAAAAGCTCCCCAACTCTTCAGAGGGGAATTCTTATATACACTTACATGAAAAAAACTTCCACATCCTGTTTTTCACAAGACCCAACATTCCCATATATGCTTATGCTTATGTTATTGTTTAAGGCAGCTTTTCTCACTTAAATTTACAGCTTGTTCCTGCTTGTTCCTGCTCTCCGCACTTAGCAGGATACCGATATGACCTACGTAAGGACATATAGATCACTTTCAGGCCTCCGTGTCGCCTTGTGCACTACACCGGTTCCGTACATCTATACCACTGAGGATTAAATATTATCAAATCTGAGTACACATTTTGTGGTAAATATTTTATGTTTACAATATTTCTATAGTGTTTAGTTTAGTGTTAGTGTATAGAGGGTGCAGTTCTAGAATGCTGTCTAGTACCTTTTGAACAATGGGTAGTACTTTGTAGAACGCTTTGTAGAACTGGACGTTCTAGGACGCCAGGTAGTTCACCGTGGAACACGAGCTAGAACGTGCGTGTTAAAGTGGGAAAAAAGAATGGGCGTGTAGTTATAGAACCTTCTAGTCTAAAGGTTCTAAGTTCTAAAATAACCAGTAGTATAATCTGCTATAACACAGATTATATTCTGGAACTATTAATAGTGCATTCTAGAACCCAGGATATTTCATCCTGAAAGATAAGGGGTCTGTTCTAGAACATTCTGGAGCACTAGTCTGGTTTGTTTCAGATAACATTACGCCTTTGCTAATTAACACATAGATGGATTTGTGAATGTTTACTCCAAAGTTTTGCTTCTTCAAAATGGCAACCTTTCTAGGTCTAGAACCCGACATGACACCGTTGCCATGGTTACGTCTCAGAGGGCGGACTCTCGTTCTTGTCGCTTCTAATTAAACCATTTTCATACACCGCAGTGTATTAATCGCTCCGGTGTGTGTAATTAAGATTAATGCTTTACTGTCGCAATTAAAACTGATCAACATGAGCCCAGCCTAAGCTGTTATTAATGATCGTCGCCATGGTTACATTGTGACCTGAATGAGTAAAATAACAGAAAAAAAAGAAAAATAACAGACAAGAGTACAGAAAGTAGCTTTGTCACATTGTCACACATAGAAAAATAATCAACAAAGACGGAAAGCAAAGTAACTTATTTTCTTATAACAACACGTCCTTTTTTTTAGTGTTTTATTCCTCTTATACCACAGCAACATTTTTTATTTATTAAAGAACAACACATCATACTTTTTGACCGTTTATAGTTACATTTTAATGCGGAACATCCGCAAAACAAGTTCGTTCCTGTTACTATTTCATGTTAGATTTGATAAGACAAAAAAAATGCAGCTTATCATGTTAACAAGAAACTGCAAAAACTTAAAGTTACAGCTTTACCTCTGACTGTTACAAAACGCTGACACTGGAGACTCCTTCCATAAGTGTTAAATAAACATCTCCTTAGAGAAAACTTCACCACATCAACGATTACACACGTTTTTACATGAATAAGTCCCTGTGAATGAGCTGTTTCTATAGAAACAGATATGATAGATATGAATGAAATTATTTGGTGTGTTCTAGTCAGGATGATAAATGAGACATCTGCTCAACATACAGTACTGTGCAAAAGTCTTTTTTTTTAGTACAAACTTTGTTATAGATTTTTATTTTCTGACTTCTACATTATTGATTCAGTACAAAAACATTTTAGATTCCAAACATTAGTTTTCCAGCACAAAATGAAATGTTACAGAAAATGTTTGTATGTCAGTAAAGAAAGCAGCAGATTCCATAAGAGACACTTTTCAGATAAAAACATAATGAAGGCTGC
>CM040461.1:2114885-2125787 GCA_022758105.1 Pangasianodon gigas | reverse complement strand
CTACTGGGTGCTCATTAGTGGTCCAGACATGGGTTCCTGTCCAACTGTCCAACGTCTTAACCACAATTTCTGCAGCTAAAAGCGCTGTATAAATAAAATTCTATTCCACGTGCAAGCTAAGCGCTGTATGCATGTATGAATGGAGCGCAGCCAACGATTCTTTATTATATAACCGCATATTCACAAAAAAATACCCACATCAAAGGCTTAATTTATATCCAGTCCTGCATGTATCAGTGTGATAATTTAGAAACCGAAACCGCCTCATATATCATAAATCCGTTTCCCCGTTTGTGCCCCTTCTCCCTCTCTCTCTCTCTCTCTCTCTCTCTCTCTCGTTCTCTCGCTCTCGCTCCAATTCCATTAGCAGTGTTTTATCTGGAACGCACGTAATCTCAGTTTGCTTTCATATCCACCAGTGATGTATAGTCTTCTTCTCTCTGTAATGAATTTTTCTCCCCTCCTCCTCCACGCATGTCATCAGCATATTTCTGCCCGGAGGCCGTCTGTTAACGTATTCACGGCGTTTGCATGTCAGCGCTGTCCTAACAAATGACGAAACGTAATGAAATGCGTGATTAGCATGCACGGGGAACGCGTAGGCTTTGTGTCTTCGCTCTGGTTTTTCAACATCGTTATCATTTTCTTCCTTTTATTTACATACACGTTGCAGACACAACTAGCTCGTTAGTTAGCGTGTGATCTGTCAGCTTGATAATAGAAAAGAAAGTAAACATTGCAGGTTTATTTTTAATCCATTTTTAGCCGAATCATCATGCTAACGCTGTACTCTATTTTTATTTTTATTCGTTCTTCTTGGTTTTCCTATTTATTTATCTACAAGTGGCAGACATGGCTAGCTCGTTAGTTAGCTTGTAATCTGTTAGCTAGATAATAGTTGTACAGATTTATTTTAAATAACAGCCTAAATACATTTCAGTTGAATCATCATGCCAACAAGATGCTCTATTATCATATTCTAGTTTTTCCTCAGCATTGCTTTCCTCTTTATTTAACTACATGGAGCTAGCTAGTTAGCATATTTAGCTAGTTTAATTGTGCTCAGGAAATTTTACACAGGAAACAAATACATTTTAAGTAACAGGTTAAATTCACTTTAGCCGAATCGTCACCAGGTCTTTTCCTCATCATTGTTTTCTTATTTATTTAACTACATGAGAGAGACATGGAAAGCTAATCAGTTAGCTTGCAAGCTATTAGCTAGATAATTATTTTAAATAACAGGCTACATATAATTTAGCTGAATCATCATGCTAACAAGGAGCTACATTTTTTCCTCATCAGTGTTTCCTATTTATTTACTTACAATGTGGCAGACATGGCTAGCTAGTTAGCATTGTAAAAGTAGCTAGGTAGTGCTGTAAAAAGAAGGTAAAAATTATATGCGAAATATTTTAAACAACAGGCTAAATATGTTTTAGCCGAATCTTCATGCTAACTATGTGCTCTATTTTTTAAACTCTGAATAAACTAAACATGACAAATTAGTGCATTCTAGCTTCATTTGCTTGTTAATTGTTAGCTAGCTAATACAAAAATGGTTAATTCTCTATTTCACTCCTTTTGACTACATTAGCATGTTTGCCATTAGCTAGCTAATGTACATAAAATATAAAACAAATACAAACATCACACAAGAGATAATTTATTATGTTTTTTTTTTTTTTTAAAGAACACAGTTATCTAATTCAGTAGCTACTTTTCAGGGAAAAAAAATGTAAACAGTATGCAGGTAGAATATTAGCATGACTAGCATGCTAATGAACTGCACAGGACATGTTTCTTATACTCTGGTATTTCAGGTCAAGTGTTTTTCTTTTTCTTTAGCTACATAATTGATGACTAGCATGATCTAGTGGTAGCTAAGTATTTATTTGCTAGCTGATGTGAACAAGCTGTGAAACGAATGTAAACATTATACAGTGGGGATTTTGGTCAAATAATGATGTAATGTAATGGAACACTCCCAGAAGTTTCCAGAAACATGTACACACATGTACACAGCTGGTTGAGTTAATGTATTTCTCATAGCTCTGTGAATGAGATGTAGTGTCTTGGCACGCTGGAGTGTTAGCATCATAAGCGCGCTGTGAAAGTTTCTTTCTTAGTCGCCATTGTATCATTTTTCCAGTTACTTAACTGTATGAGATTAGTACAATTACAAAGGTTTAGCCGAGCAAGTTTTTTATTTTTTAGAAATTAGCTAGCAAATGTAAACAAGCTGTGAGGTGTATGTAAACCCTGCACGTGTTAGTGTGTCTTTCATTAAATAGCAGCACACAACCAAAGCCCCCAGGAGCAGGTGAAGCTAATAGCAACTTTGCGTTTCTAAAACAAACACAGGTGGTTTTCGTCTCGGTGGTCTGAGCAGCGCTTAATGGAATTCTATGAATGAAGGAAAACCAGATGTATACCGTAGCATGCCAGAAATTTACAGTGATTAGCATTCTCCTGCTCAATTTTTCCACTCTGGCTTTCTCCCAGCATGCACCGAGTGATCAGACTCCACACTATTGGCAAAAGATCAGTCTTCATTAAGGCTTTGTAAAGGCTCTCGCTTCGCGTTAATTGGATTAGCGATTTGTTATCTGTGCTGTCAGTTGGAGTCTCAGTGGGTCGGCGGAGATTACGGCCACCGTGTCGCGCCTCGTGTTTCCCTCCAATTGATCACTTAATGACTTATTTAGCGAATTTCCCGCCTGTGCTTCTGTGAAGGGAAAGTGGATGAAGCCGTGAGTCGTCATTTACTCGTCCTATTTATTTCTGACTTGCTACTGGCATACGTCTGGACTTAATTGAGTTAGCTTTACTTATACCACAACGCTGCTGAATTCTCAAATCAAGAGGTGTTGATTAATTTTCCAAAGCAGCAGCACTGATGATAGTTCCGGCTGTAACATATATATTATGTATACTGACTGTATAGTCTCCTGTTTGTACATGAGCTTCACTTTAGCATTGTATCAAAAGCACCAAATCAAGTTCTTTATATACACCGAATATCGTCCGTCTGGAGTTCGACCTTGCTTGCTAACGTGTCTGAATTAGTTGCTAGCAACTAACTCTAACTAACTAAGAGCTAACTCAACAAAAACGTTAGTAAGTTACGCTAATCCAGCCTCGTGACTGACTCCATACCGCCATCTTGTATATGTACAATTAGCAATTTCATTTTGGAGCTCTTTCAATTCCAGTACAGAGGATCGCAAACACAAAATATCGTCGATCTGGAGTTCGACCTTGTCTTTATAGGTGGCTAGCAAGAGAGCTAACCAAGTAAATTAGGCTAACCCAGCCTCTTGTGTACCGCCATCTTGTATACGTACACTTAGCAGTTGCTTCATTTTGGATCCTTCAGAGTGTTTTTATTATTTCAGGTGTCCACACAGAGGTTGCACTACTGGTCAACGATGTAAATTCCCGTGTTAAAGTATAAAAGGTTTGCCCTGTAGTGCATCATGCAGAGGCTGGTGGATGCCACACTGTGCGTCTGAGCTCGCATTTATTTCTCCTCGGTCATTAATATTCGGCGAGCGATTCAGGGAAACTCTGTAGCCCCTGGATTTGCGATTATGCTAATGCTAATTGAAAGCGTGAGGTCTGACATTTAATCCTAAATCATGAGTAACAGCATCACAGTGGAATTGAATATCGTCCCTCGTGACTCTTTTCTTCTTCAATCTCATGTTCTCCGGTTCTCCTTTTCTGACCTCTTTTCATCTCCTTCTTTCTTTCTCGTCTTTCATGCAAGCTGACTATTATGCTATAATTTGCTGCTGTTAGCGTGTGTGTGTGTGTGTGTGTGTGTATGTGTGAGGCCTCCTTGTTCGGACGTAAATAGGGGGAATTTTAGAAATGTTCTGGAAAGATGGTGAGTCCTGATAAAACGGTGTGACTCGATTCCCACAACGCTTTTGTTTGTCCCTGTGTGTGTGTGTGTGTGTGTTAGCTTCACACACACATCCCACACTTTTGACAAATGACTTTTGGCCTCTTTTGCATGGTGGAACGTGATCGTAGGGAAGCGTAGGGAAATCGGAGCAGATTTGTTTGATGGTGTTTTTTTTTTAATGAATAAAGAAACGCAGGCTGCCACAATCAAATCCGAGAGAACATCTCGCTAACGCCGCTCTCGTTTTACGCCCCGTTTGTTTACTTTGGCACCGTGAAAGCGAGAAAATGAGTTTTGCAGTCAAATTTTTAAGCAGATGTTAGGCGTGTGTTGGCTACCGGAGCTGAGTGATAGCAGCGGAGAATTAAATCTTCATAACGTGTGTTTATGAGCTGTGCCTGCACATAATAATAATAATAATAATAATAATAATAATAATAAAGTTCTGTATCCCCAAAAGGTACAAACAATTAACAAACCTTACTTTTCAACCTGGATACGAAGAAATTTATTCGTAAATTGTTCGTAGGAACATAAAAACACAAGAAATGTGGTGTTCACGAAAATCCAACAGGAAAACGTTCATATCCTATGAGAGTTTGTGTAAATTTGCATATAAAAAGACTCACTAACGAGAACGTCGATTGTTTGGCTTCGACTCGTATAACTGTCTATGAGTTACTGCGATTTTATAGACAGATTACTCGGTAATCTCTTATCTATTTCAGTTATCAATTTAATTAACTTTTCATTAACGTTTCATGTTAACGACTTGAAACTAATCTGTAGATTAAGACAAGTAAGACTCACCATTGAATTAAGATAAAAGTAATAGCACCCTATAAAAGGAGGAGGAGTTAGTGTGTATCTACGGTACGCGCTTCAATGGCTGAAATACATTACTGAAAGATTTAGAGCACGCCTCTCTGTGAGCTTTACCTTTTATGGTGTTTTGTGGGCGTGGCTAAATGTACAGCAGTTGTTTGGGTAATTTGCAGGTGATTGGCATTCGCACACTGTTGGAAGTCTCACAGGAATTTTTAGTGAAATTTCAACAAAAATATTTACACAACTTTAGTAAAGATTAAGATCTAATTATGTTGCTTCAATTATTTTTAAAGGAGCACTACATAGTGTTTTTTCCCAGGTCGAATATAAACACTAAATGTACCAGTTTCATTCCCTTAATGTGATCTTACTCCAGAAATATGTCTTTATACACTGAAATGCACAGTTTTGTAACTTTTTACAGAGCATGTAGTACCCAAAGTGTTAGAAAAGTACTACATGGGAGGAAAAAAAAATTTTTTTTTAATAGATAGATAGATAGATATACTTTATTGATCCCATGAGGGAAATTCTTGTGTTACACCAGCATGGTCAGTAGCAAGATACAACACGTACACGTACACGTACACGTACGAGTCTGCTCATTCCCAAAAAACACACAAAATATAAAATATAAAATACAATAAGTTAAATTAAATGGTAATGGTATTAATGGTATAAATTAGAGGTGGCACGATACCACTTTTTCTTTTCCGATACCAATATCAGAAACCTTGAGTATCTGCTGAGATTGATATCCATCCAATACTGTTTTCTTTAAAAACTACTTTAATTTAAAGCTTTAAAATGTTTTTTTTTTTAAACTGAAGCACAGTTAAACTGTTCCACACAGAAATCACATACATTATAAATGTAATAAATATAATTTATTTATTATAAGTATACGTTTTCTCCGATTTTTGCTAGTTTCACCTCGATAGCGATGCTGGTATCATTTCAGTGCCATCTCTAGTATAAATGATTTGTTCATGTATTTACGGTAGCCGTGTTACTCCAGCATTAAACGGTAACACTGAACCATCACTTTGCTTCTGACGTAAGAGGAAATATCTTAGCCGTGCTCACGAAGTTAGCATTATTATAGCAATGAATATAAGTGCTAGGTTTCAGTGTGAAAGATGGCATGAAAGATAAAAAGCAGCATAAAAAGCCTTGATAAAGGTACGATGGCAACGATAAGGAGGACGGAGCAAAATAGCAGTAGTGCAAATAATAAAAATACGTTAAAAATATACGTAATCAATGTGTTTTACATTTTCTTAGCGGACACCTAAAAGGACACGTGCGATGTTTTGTTCAAAACAAAGAAGTTTAGTATACAGCTGATTCAGTTCCCACCATTGCACGATATTTTAACATCTGATCATAATTTTAAAAAATGTAGATTAAAAAAAATAATAGTTGTGTGTGTATAATTTTGTGCTTTTGGCACATGCTTAAGTATGTAGAAATTCTCAGCTCCACTTTTCAGGAAAACATCGCAATGAAAGAACCTTGAGAGAATTTTCCTCAGGAGCGGGTTGTAGTGTTCGTTTTAATCACCTGCATCCCTGCAGAAATTGTGCGTTTAAAGAGCCTGTGCAGTTCTGATGGGCTCGAACGCCGTGATGTGTTTCTGTCTTGTTTTTCTGCACCGCGGTTGTAATTTCCTTGACTGATTGCTTTTTTTTTGCGTCGCCATAATTTGCGCTTCATTTTCTATTTTCATCAACTGTTTTGCCCGCTCTATTGTTTTCAGTAATGATGCACAGCAGAGGAAAATAGTCATACACACACACACACACACACACACACACACATGGTTAGTTCACATTAATATCAGCATTCTCCTCACACAAACACACACCATCCCTGCATATTCCTATTTTATTAACTAGGTCAAGAAGGGGCGGGGCTTACGTTAAACTTGATCAGCCAATCGCAGACTTCATATATGACATCATGACGCTAGCCCTATTTTTGAGCTGTTTGTCCTCACATAATGCTTAGCATAAACAATTATCTTCGTTAAAAGTGCTAGTTTTTGCATTAGTTGGCTAACCAGTTAGCATGGATAACATAAACGTAACGTCTTTAGCACTAGATATGTGACATTATGTAGTTAGAAAAGTTTGCTCTAGCAAGATAGCTAACATCTGTTAACATCTTTAGTGATGTCATATACTAAAGTTTGCAGTTTAACTTAAAAATCAGGACTCCAGATGTTTGGCTGGTCCCCATGAGGACCTTCTATTGACATGATTATTAATGCAGCTAATTAATGCTAAGTTACACCTAACCCTAACCCTCTAACCTTAACCTCAGTAACCAACAGGAAAAGATTCGACTCTTTTTTTCTTATTATTTTTTCAAATTATACAAACAATAATAGCAAATATCCACACAAGGTCACAACTGTCAGATGTTTCTATTCTTTGGTCCCCACCAAGATGTAAAAACCATGCATGCACACACACACACACACACACACACACACACACACACACTTACTTTCTGTAGCCCCTCCTCTCACTCTCTCTCTCTCTCTCTCTCTCTCTATCTTTCTTTCTATCAGAGTGTGACTCTGTTTTGTCGAGTCCCTTTGGTTCTGCTCAGTGGGTTATAGGGCTACTGATTGCTGATGACCGTTCTGAAACACACACACACACACACACACACCGGGGGCCATTAGAGCAGACTGTGCCATGTGCGGTTGCTGGATGACTTAATCACTGATCTTAATCTCACACACAGTGAGAGAGAGAAAGAGAGAGAGACAGAGAGAGAGAATGAAAGACGATGTGAAAGAGCTCTGAATAACAGTGTCGTCTTGTAGCTGAACAGTGTGTGTAGCTGAACAGTGTGTGCAGCATCTTCTCTTTGCTCCATTTCGTTCTCCTCATTCATCTTTTCCTCTTTCAGCCTCAGTCAGTGGCAGCCATGATGCCCCTAATCGGACTCTTCTGGCTGGTCCAGTTGGCGAGTTCTGCATTTCCAGAGGAACCCGGACCCCTCAACACCATCCCTACTGAAGGTAACCTCACTGCACTACACTGCAACCATTAGAGTAACGGCCTTATTTAAGAACGAAAACAACTTGAGTCGTTCGAGTTAGCCGTGCTGTATAACTACTCAATTTCATGTATTTTTGTGTAACTTAAACTGATAAGTGGAAACGCATTAACTCAAATGAGAAGTGTAATTTATGTCTGAACTATTATAGAATGCATGCAAACTCAAATAACTCATCTCTTTGCGTATGTAACGTTTCTTCAAGCTGTTTTCCTTGAGTCATTAACGTTAGGCTAATGTTATTATCTAGGCCTTTTAGCACCCTTAAAACCCTTAAAGCACCCGAAAACCACTCAAATAGTTGACTATAATGAAAACGCTTAATCAGAGTCCAGAGTTTACTGCAGCTTTAATCTGCGTAAATTAAAACATCTATTTGCCTTTGTACTATTTCATCAAGTTGTTTAGAGGAACTCTGAACCCCTAAAGTACCTAAACTACTCAAATATTTGACTATAATCAGTTATCACTACTTTATTAAGTTGCTTAATTTAAACTAATTACTAAAACACATTAGCCAGCTCAAATACTTAACTCAATTACAGTTTCTTTTATCAGTATGAAGCATTTGAGTTACTGTAAATTAACTTGGTTGGAAAATTGAGTTGTGTAACTAAAATAAATGTGTTTGCCCAGCTCTTGAAGTCATTTGACTTAACTTTATGAACTTTAGTACAGCAGCATAACACAAACTACTCATTATGATCCACTCAGGTAATGAAAAACTTAATGGATGTCTGTAAATTGCATTTTCTAGGGTCAGTCAGACCAATTATTAGAAAATGAGCTGCCATTTTTAGAGGAACTCGAATGCCTAAAGCAACCGAAACCACTCAAATGGCTGACTATAATGAAAACGCTAAATCAGAATTCCAGTTATTTTATACATTTTTTAGTTTAATTCAAACCAATTACTAAAACATACAACCAAAGCAAATAAGTAACTCAATTAAAGTTTACAGAGTTTAATAAAATGTTGTATTGAGAATTTGAATCATTCAAGTTACTATAACTTGTTTGTGTAATTGAGTTGTAACAAAGTTATGTGACTTAACCTAACTTATTTCAGTGGTGTGATTCAAACTAATAATTTTAATATACACAAATCTGCTAACTCAAATCAGAAACTGACTGAGAAGTTAGCTTAATTTGTGAGTGTAACTTGAACTAATCATTAGACATGTACAAAATTAAAAATTAAACTTAAATTGACTTTAACTTGGTTAGATTTAGTTATGTTAGGATTTTACTTACAGTCCTGATTCTCATACTTACATTTCTTTTTTTTAATATTAGCTTAGTTATATTAGCCATCAGATTAGATTTGTTTAGTACTTTAAGGTATTTGAGTTACCTATAATAAAAATAGTGTACTGTACTTTACCCTAAATCATTCAAAGGGGTTATTTATTATAAATGACTCAAGTCATTTGCTTTACCATGACTCAATTTAGTTGTGTAAACAAAATCAATAATTGGACCACATGCTGTGTTTCTGGAGGAATCTGGACCCGTAATGCACCCTAAAGCACTCAATTAGTGGACTATCCTCAAATGGCATATAGAGACAGACTGCCTCGAGTCATTTGAGTTAATGACCTCATTTAGATTGCCCTTAACAGTGCTTAAACAAATTATTCAAACGTACACAAATGCGACAACAGACGAGAAGTTCAGCTAATGGTGCTTTAACCCATCGTCCACTGCCAGTTGTCACCCGTTTGCTCGAGTCGTTTGAGTTGTGATTTATTTGCCGTTTATGTATAAACACCACAGATTGATTAAATTAGAGTAAAGGCAGTCAGTTTTCTCCGTTCCTTCAGCCTCGTAGCTGTTATGCTAGGCCAGGTCTTGTATGAGATTGCAGGTTACTGATCTGAAGTACTGATCCATGAGATAGCAGAGAGGAATTCGGGACACCAGGCCCGGAGGAAGGACCTTATCGGATAGAGAGCTGCGAGGGAATGAAAGTGAGCAAGAGATGGAGAGATATGAGTAGGATAGAGAGAGGGAAAGGGAGGAGTGGAGAGGTACTTCACTGTTAATGCAGTCAAGGTCGAGGAGATGTTTTCTCATGTTGCAATCCATCTAAACCTGCAGTATAGTTATATCACGACATTTTAATATCTAATGTTATGCACTTGGTTGCCTTTTCTACATTTTTTTGAAGAATTTATGTATTCTGAATTCCTCTAAAGCTGTTTTGTGGTGGTGTGTAATTGTTAAAAATGCTATACAAATAAAATTTGTATTACATTTATTTCTTAAGTCATACAGCTTAGACGTGAATCGATCTTGTTCAGTAAAACTAATTTAATTTAAAGCATATTCTCTCTCTCTCTCTCTCTCTCTCTCTCTGTGTGTGTGTGTGTGCATGTCTCCAGTCGTAAGGAGGTATCCGGTCTTCCTCGGTCGAGCTCACAGCTCGTCTGTAAATCAGGAGCCGTTACACATCCAGAGAGTCCTGCAGGTCAACCGCACACTCTACATCGGGGCCAGGTAGGAGTGATGCGCGTAATTAACACACAATTAATCTCGCAGTTCAGACTTGTAGCTTGTTTCCAGAGAGTCTGGCACAGTTTGTAGTCAGGACCTGCCTACTTTCACTGGACCAACATTACAAACGATCAATAATATTTGAAAGTCTGTTTAAATACAGCAATTTCTTTCTTCTAACTGTGAGAAGTCAGAGCACTTAAGCGGCATTTCGCTCCACGTTACATTAAAAGAAGAGAAATTGTGGCGAAGTTCATGTAGATGTTGAAGAGTCGCCAAATATAAATGCTGTATTTGATATGAATGAATTTGGAATTAAATTTTAAAGCGCTGACTCCGCCCCTCATTCCAAATTTGGAATTTATATAAATTATAGTTTTTTATGCACAAGCTCACACAACATGCGGAAGTTGCTCTCGCTCATCCCGTGCTCCGCAGCGAGCGAATCTGATAAATGTAAAAAGTAGTAGCGAAACGGTAGGAAGTAAACATTTCACGGCTTGTAAAAATCCAGAGTGGTGAATATTAAGATAAGCTGGCATGTGTTAGATGTTAAAACGGACCCTGAGGTTTATTTGGGATCAGGAAAGGAC
>CM040461.1:2020663-2087592 GCA_022758105.1 Pangasianodon gigas | reverse complement strand
AATCTGAAGGCAGAATGACCCACAAACAAGCAGCAACTGAAGATGGCTGCAGTAAAGACCTGGCAAATCATCTCAAGGGAGGAAACTCAGCATTTGGTGATGTCCATGGGGTCCAGACTTCAGGTAGTCACTGACTGCAAAGGATTTACCTCCAAGTAATAAAAATAATCCTAATATTTATGATTATATTAGTTTGTCCAATTACTTTTGAGCCTGTGAAAATGGAGGAACTCTGTAAAAATGGCTGTAATTCTTAAACGGTTAATGCAATATTTTTGTTAAACCCCTTGAATTAAAGCTGAAAGTCTACGCTTCAGTCACATCTTGACTGCTTCATTTCAAATCCACTGTGGTGGTGTACAGAGGCAAAATTACCAAAACTGTGTCACTGTCCCAATATTTATGGACCTGACTGTATATATAGTTTTTTTCCTCCTCTATTCTTATTTCTACATTTCCCCTTTTGTTCCACTCTAATGTTTTTCTTGAGAGGGAAATGAGGGGGAAAGAAAAAGGGGAGTCTGTTTTTTTTCTTTCTTCTTCCTTTCTTTTCCTCCCCTTTTCCCTTTTTACTTTATCTATTTTCCTCATCTCTTTTCTCTTCTCTTTTTTTTTTCATTCCTTGCCCCACTCTTTTATTAATTTTTCCTGCCCTTGTGTTTTCTCCTTTTTTCCTCTTCCTCATAATACACGAGTAAAACAGAAAAAACATCCAGTGACACACACACACACACACACACACACACATACACACACAGGGGATATGTGGTCTCTTAAAGAGCTCTCAAACAAATTGGCTGTGTGTGTGTGTGTGTGTGTGTTGCGGCCACAGCAGGAGAGGATTGTGGGAAAGAAGAACTCGGAGCGAGAGAACTGCTTAATGAGCTCCATATTGTCTGAACGGCTTTTAATGACGCTTACCATTATATTTTACCTTCAGATCTCTATCTGTGTGTGTGTGTGTGTGTTTGTTATCCTCATTACAGCATGTCCCTGTATGTGGTGTGTGTTTATCCTGCAGTGTGTGGGATTGTTTTTGGTGCCGTAAGGACAATTTAATTCTAAAACACAGTGTGTATGTGTCTAACCCTAGGAATGTACCATTTACTCACCCCTATATGCTCTGTGTGTGTGTGTGTGTGTGTGTGTGTGTGCATTTTTTGGCTCCTGTTATACTTTAAACCGTTCAGCGTGCAGCTACTTCTCATGTCCTCTCTGATGAGTGCATTGGTTGGGAAGGCTGGATGTTACTGAGTGATGCTTTAGCGGAGTTTTTTCACGGCGATGGACACTGACGTGAAAAAAGATTTACTGGAATTTACAGTAGAAGTGTGTGACACTAGGGTAGAAGTGACATGAGAAGGATGCAATGACAGACAGACACACAGACTGTCTTAAACAGAACCTTTCCAGCAAAGTGAAGTAAGCTAAAAGGTCTCGACAGGCAGCTCACTATGCTGCGACAAAAAGAAGAGATGAGAAAGAAATTATTGAAAAATATATCAGTCTGGAAAGGGTTACAAAGCCATTTCTAAGCCTCTGGGACTCCAGCAAACCACAGTGAGAGCCATTATCTCCAAATGGAGAAAACTTGGAACAGTGGTGAATCTTCCCAGAAGTGGCTGGCCGCCAAAATTCCTCCAAGAGCACATGGGCGAGTCATCCAGGAAGTCCCAGTAGAACCCAGAAGAACATCTAAGGAACTGCAGGCCAGGCTCGCCTCATGTTCATGATTCCACCATTAGAAAGAGACTGGGCAAAATGAGATCAGTGGGAAAGTTGTAAGGCAGAAAACACCAAGAGGAACATAAAATCTCATCTCACATTGGCCAGAAAAACACCTTGATTGCCCCTAAGCCTTTTGGGATAATGTTCTGTGGATGGATGAGTCGAAAGTGGAACTTTTTGGAAGACATGGATCCTGTTACAGCTGGCGTGAAGCTACCACAGCATTCCACAATAAGAACATCATACTGATGGTCAAACATGGTGGTGGTAGTGTGATGGTGTGGGGATGCTTGGCTGCTTCAGGTCCTTGACATAATTGATGGAACCATGAATTTTGCTCTCTACCAGAAAATCCTGAAGGAGAATATCTGGTCATCAGTCCATGGTCTGAAGCTCAAGTGCAGCTGGCTTTTGCAGCAAGACAACAATCTGAAGCACAAGTGCAAGTCCACTCAAAACGAATGGCTCGTGAAGGTTTTGGTGTTGCCTGGTCAAAGTCCTGACTGAACTCCGTTCTGATGCTGTGGCAGGAGCTTACACCAGTGTGGCTGAATTAAAGCAAAACTCTTCCACAGTGATGTGAGAGACTGAGCTCCACTCATCAGAAGCATTGCAGTTTAGTGTTGCTCATGAAGGAGTTAATAAGTTTAGGGGGGGGCACAATTACTTTTGGTGATATAGGTGTTGCATCAGTTTTTTCCTTCAGTAAATGAAACGATCATTTAAAAACTGTGTTTTGTGTTTACTCAGGTTGGCTTTGTAATATATTACATCATGGTTGAAGATCTGAAATAAATTAGTGTGACAAAAGTAGAAGAAATCAGGAGGGGGCAAATACTTTTTCTTGGCACTGTATGTACCTACGTATCTGTCTGTCTATCTGCTTACCTACCTGTCTGTCTACCTGTCTCTCTGTCTGCCTACCAATCTGTCAGCCTACCTGTCTGACTGTCTGTGTGTCTGTCTACCTACCTACCTGTCTGTCTACCTACCTGTCTGTCTATGTACCTGTTTTCCTAACTGTCTGTCTGTCTACCTACCTACCTACCTGTCTACCTACGTACCTGTTTTCCTAACTGTCTGTCTGTCTGTCTGTCTACTTGACTGGCTGTCTGTGTGTCTGTTTACCTACCTACCTACCTGTCTTCTCTATCTATCTATCTATCTATCTATCTATCTATCTGCCTACCTATAGCTATATCTGTCTGTTTCTCTTTCTCTGACTCTACCTGTCTCACCCTCTCTCAGTCTCCGAGTGTCAGTGAGTCTCAGATTGTTTTACAGTAGAGAAAGGGCACTTTGGAGAGAGAGAGAGAGAGAGAGAGAGAGAGAGAGAGAAGCAGTGAGACAGTTTTAGCCATGCTCGCTGTGTCAGTGAAATGGGAGTACCTCAGAGATGCTGTAGATGTGGAAGTTAGTCATTTCAGGGGAAGTGAATGTGAAAAATAGATAAAGAGGGAGTGGGTGTGAACAGGAGCTCAGAGAGCTGACTCACTCTCTGTCTCTCTCTCTCTGAGTGTGTGTGCATGCGTGTGTGTGTGTGTGTAAGTCAGACAGATTTTGCATTTATGATGACAGAGAAGCTCTGAGTTAACAGAAAGGAGATGTTTTATTTCTTGACACTGCAACTTGCAGCATAGTGCGCACACACACACACACACACACACACACAAACACACACACACACACGAACACACAGCTACCAGGAACTTTTTTTTTTTTTCATTTTGGCTTTTCCTACAGAAGTCCTTTCTTCTTTCCATTTTGTTGTTCATGAAACTAATGAAATTAACTCAGCTAGGGGGTGTGGCCTACAATTTGAAGGCGGAGCTGTATGTTAGTAGAGATATAGATGGTAATAGTATAATTAATTTATTTAATATTAAAATAAGCAATTTCAGATAGTGATTCAGATAGTAACTGAAAACTATGATAATGACTGAACTCTCTTTCTCTCTCTCTCCCCATCTCTCTGTTTCTCTCCATCTCTGTCTACATCCTGTCCCTCTCTCTCTCTCTCTCTCTCTCTCTCTCTCTCTCTCTCTCTCTCCCTCTCCCTCTCTCCCCCCTCTCTCTCTCTCTCCCTCTGTCTCTCTCCATCTCCATCTCTCCCCATCTCTCTCTCTCTCCCTCTGTCTCTCTCCATCTCCATCTCTCCCCCATCTCTCTCTCTCTCCCCCCTCCCGTGGTGCAGTATCCCTGGCTCTGCGGTGTGTGTGTTTGATATGGAGCAGCTCTCTGCAGTGTTTGACGGCAGGTTTAAGGAGCAGAAATCTCCAGAGTCGATCTGGACGCCGGTGGCAGATGAGCTCATCCCCAAACCCAGGTACACAAAGCACTGTGTGTGTGTGTGTGTGTGTTACAGCTCTGCTAACACACACAGCTGTGTTTCTCACCACTGCAGAGTGAGGTGTACTTTTTCTTTTAAAGCTCACTGAAAATTTAAATCATTACTAAATAAACATGTAGAATATTTAAATATTGCACTTGCTGGTTAATGATAATTCACTGAATTCTACATCATAAACACCACACACAGCCCAGTGACTCCGTGTGTACAGTAATAATCACATCTCTGATTCCACACTCACTAACAACTGAGTGTGATGGAGGGATCCAAGAAAGGGTGAGAAAAAGATGTATTTATACATTATTTTAATGCCCTGACAGGCTTGACATTTAAAACCTAATAGGGAGGGAGGGAGGGAGGGAAGGAAGGAAGGAAGGGAGGGAGGGAAGGAGGGAGGGAGGGGAAAATAAATGGAAAGATTATTTTTAAAAAAGGGTTAAAAAAAAAGTGGAAAAAGAAAGAACACCAAAACTGGGTTGAAGCTTGATGGAAGGTAAGAAAGAAAGAAAGCAATGAAAGGAAGTGAAAGTTAAAAAAAGGACAAGCAAACTTAGAAACAGCCTTGTTAAAGTCTCTAGTGATGAAAGGAAACACAATAAAAATGAAAGGAATGATGTATTTGTGTAACGTAAGTGTGTGTGTGTGTGTGTGTGTGTGTGTGTGTGTCAGACCCGGCGGCTGTGCTGGTCAGGGCTCCAGGTTTAACTCGTCCACTTTGTTCCCTGACGAGATGCTGAACTTTGTGAAAACTCACCCTCTGATGGATGAGGCTGTGCCGTCTGTGGGACAGAGACCCTGGATCATCAGGACCATGGTCAGGTGAGACACAGAGACTCCGCCCACCGGGTCACATTGGGTCACGCCGAGTCAGGTTTATATTCATCATCATTATTCAACTGTGGGCATGTCCCAATCCACACACAACCTCATCACTACACTGTGGGCGTGTCCCAAATCACACACTCCTATTTAGTCCACTGTGGATGTGTTCCAAACCATGCATCCTATTCACAACATGAGGCACATATACACCATCACAAACATTTCACTAGTTTCAATTCACTGTGGGCGTGTCCCAAACCACACACCATATTCACTCCACTGTGGGTGTGTCCCAAACCACACACCATATTCACTCCACTGTGGGCGTGTCCCGAACCACACACCATATTCACTCCACTGTGGGTGTGTCCCAAACCACGTACCATATTCACTCCACTGTGAACAGGTCCTAGACCACACACACCCTCATCAGTACACTGTGGATGTGTCCCAAACCACACACCCTATTCCCTATAGAGGCCACATTAACACTATTAGTACCAGGTTATTCCTCAGTACTTTTTCAAACATGCTTTAAAAACTTCAGAACCCCCAAACTAGTGCACTGCTTAGTGAATAAGGCGAATAGTCTAGTGATTAGTTTATAGTTTAGCGAATAGTTTAGTGTAGAGTTTAGTGTGAAACACGTAGAAAAGTTTGAACAGTTTGTCCTCTCAGCCACGGCGCCGTGGTCTCACCCTGTGCTAGACTGTCTTAATTATGCTAACGAGTGTGCTCGTTTATTCAGCGTGTCGTTAGGGCCCTAGCGTCTGATTAATCTCTAAAGCTTCAGCTTCATTTTCTCCGTGTCTCGAATCAGCAGGGAGGCGAGTTTTAATCATCAGCCGACCCCGTGTGTGTGTCAACAGATATCAGCTCAATAAGATGGTGGTGGACACGAACGCCGGTCCCCACGGCAACCACACCGTCGTCTTCCTCGGCTCCAACCGCGGCACCATCCTCAAATTCCTCGTCATCCATGACGGAGACAACATGGCATCCAACGGCAATGTCTTCCTGGAGGAGCTGGAGGGCTTCAACCCAGAGAAGTAAGGATGTGTGTGTGTGTGTGTGTGTGTATTGCATTCTGATTGGTCAGACGGTGTTGATACATTTTCTATAGCAGCAGCTCTGACAGTAGTGGACTCGTTCTATGTTTACGTTATCGTTTCTATAGTAACAGCTCATTCACAGGGACTTGTGTCATTGTAAATATGGTGAAGTTTTCTGTAAGGAGATGTTTATTCAACGTCGATGGAAGGAGTCTCCAGTGTCAGCGCTTTGTAACAGTCAGAGGTAAAGCTGTGACTAAGTTTTCCGACATCTTCAGGACGGAGGAGTTTACGCTTTTTTTTGCGGTTTCTCGGCAACATGACAAGCTGCATTTTTTTTTAGAGGAAAAAAGAGAGGCTGATGAGGGAACGACTGTTTGTAGCTGCTATAACATAACTGGTTTTCGCTGACCTTCTACAACATTAAATGTAACTATAAATGGATAAAAGTATGACGTTCATTAATAAATAAAAAATGGCGAATTGCTGTGGTGTAAAAGGAATAAAACACCAAAGAACGTGATATTATAGGAAAATAATCAGCCTCAGCTTCATCACGCCACCCCGTCGTTGATTATTTTCCTGTAACAGCACAACACTGTACTTTATCCTTCCCTTATGGATGTTAGCATGATGAAATCTGCACTGAGGGATGAGTGGGATAAACATACGAGACATTCACTGCCAATAACAAATGCTTAGGCAAGACTCTTTCTAGCATAGCAGCTGCGCTAATTACACCTCCGTCCCTAAACTGTTTAGTCTGCGAGTCTTTCTCTACTTCTCTCCCACACTATTTCTGTCTCACTGACCTGCTCTGCTGTGTATTTTTTCTCCTGCTATCACTCTCTCAGTTTTGCTAACAAGCTCTTTCTATCACATTCTTCTGTCTCCCTCATTCATCATTTTTTCTTCCACTCAGTCTTTTCACAGGACCCAAAAAAAACAAGATAGCAAAAATTCCTTCGCAGTTTAACGTCATGGATAAGTTGAGCAAATTTACGATGAATCTGATTAACCGTCAAGGAGCAGGAAATAAAAGTTTGGTTTATAAGCCTCACTATTAAAAAGGGTTTTTTTAAGAAGTTGTTGTTCTTAAAAAAAAACAAAAAAAACCACAGAAAATCCAAAATGGGGGCTTCATGTTGGGCGGAGTTAATGGATGGATGTGATTGTGAAATTTGTCTGTCTTAAGGCGACACATACGCCTACCACATTCGGTGCATGTTGGTGAAACTGGATGCCTGTAAATACTAAAAATGTCAAAGGGGGCACCTCAGCAACGGTGCTGAAAAATACTCAACAGGCCAGAAATCACCCTTGTTGTGGCGTAACACGTTAATTGATTGCCTCACCATGGCAACACCATGCATCATGGACACGCTGACATCATGCTGATGTCGAATTTGGTTTGAATTAGATGAATCTACTAAGATGAGAATTCTAAGAATCACCCATATGCCTACAAAATCTGGTGCATGTTGCTGAAACTGGATGCCCATAAATACGTAAAATGTCAACAGGGGGCGCTATTAAGCCCCTGTGCCACGTCCAGACCAAATCATTTGCCAGAACCTGATGACTATTATTCCTGATGTTTGTAGCAAGGGTTTGAAAAATAATAAACAGACCAAAAACAAAGAGTCTTTAGGACCCTTGGTGCTTGGACCCCTAAAAAAAACAACTAATAACCCACAAACCGTCTGAAGTTTCTCCATCACGACATGGAGCTGAGCTCTGCAGCCGCTCCTCCAGCGAAACCATCATAAATTAGTGATGAGCTCGGGCGTGAGAGAGACAGCACTCAGCCAGACGTGGGCTAATCAGGGCGGAGTGGAGGAAATAAACCGGATTCACCTCGTCTCAGTGGAACCAAACGGCCGCTGGTCCTGCTGCGCGTGTTAATGAGGCTGAAAGTGCCATGCGACTGAGAACTCCACTTTAATTGGTATCATCGCTCAGCTCTCCAGCACTTCCACAGTTTTCTTTCACTTTTTTTCCTCCAGAATTTTTCTCACTAATAGAGAAAAACGGGAGGAAAATGAGTCTGCCGGAGTATTTATTTAAAACCGTCGTGCTCTTCACTTCGCTTATCTCCTGTTTAAACGCTAGGAGGTAAGCAGGAGTACTGGGGAAAAAAATGGTGTTAATGTTAATAGAGTCACCTGATTTTTTTTTTTTTTTACTGAAAGTGCATCCGGTTTCTCCGACTCAGACCTCCTGTCAGAGTCTGAGATTCTGGTTGGTTATCTACAACAGCCGAAGAAAGGAGCCACGGCTAGATTTGAGATCCCTTGCTTTTTTCCGGTTTTAGCTTTAAGTGAGTTTTAGTCTGGTTTTTCTTTTTGTCTAGTTTTAATCTGAAATTTAGATTTAGTCTAGTTTTAGTTTAGTATTTGCCTGTTTTTTGTGTTTTAGTCTAGTTTTAATCTGAACTTTAGTTTGACCAATAACTTTTTACATAAAAGCCCATGTTCAGTAAAGCTCAGCAGTGAGGTTGTAGAAGAAAAAACACAGTTTCACATACAGTTCAGTTTCACAGTAGAGACATTTATCTTTAGTGATCATTTTTGACCTGATAAGCCTGGACTATGAGCTGCTATACACTCCTGTAGAAGCTTTAAGTCAGTCAACTTTATTTATTTATTTTTTAAAATCATTTTTGAAGTCTGATTTCAGTGCTATATTACACAGAATCAGTTCCGTTCTTAGCTACGTTTATTAATGAAACAGGTTGGAGAACGCTACAGCTCTGGCTTGCGAGGCTTGTTTATAAAAACTCCATCAGAAGGTAAAATGTTTCAGTGTAGATCTCTGAAACGAATGCCGTCTGCTAGCGTACTCGATGTTATGCTACCATGCCACCAGATTTCATCAGTATTTTAAAAAAACTGAACATCTGGATCAGGTATTGTATCATTTTTTTGGTAAATGCTTCAGCTCATAGTTTCCACTTGTCGTTTCTTAACGTCATCTAGCGTTACTTTTCTTATCCCACGTACTTTATCAGCAGACTGTTTTGAATTTATTGAGTCCTTTTAGGTCACAAAGGAATGCAGAAATGTTCTTCTCTCTCTCCTGACTAATATTTATAGGGTTGCCATTCCTGCATTCTCTCTCTCTCTCTCTCTCTCTCTCTCAGTGTTAACTTTTTTATTCCCTTTTATCTTCTCTCTCTCTCTAATGAGTGTAAAGTATCGTTTTTCTCTAATCTCTCTCTTCTCTTTTCTTTCTGATCCTCGACTGTGATTCGCTCTTCAGCTGTACAGCATCATTAACACTCTCTCTGATCTCATTAGCATGAGCACCACACACTCGCACTTCTAGGTAAACAACTACAAACCTCCGACTGCTTTACAGGTGTGTGTGTGTGTGTGTGTGTGTGTATAAGTGTGAGATGAAAGGTGTGAGTACACTGTAAGGTTCTGAGTACACTGAAAACAGCACAGGCGTTTCTGAAGCTTTTCCAAGAATCATTTTATGTCATTTTTGTGGTAAATGTGTGAGATGGAATGGAGGTAAAGATGTTTAAGGTTCCAAATGGGCAAATATTATTAGAGAATATTTATATCTCATTCATAAAAAATCAAATGTTCATGTTTACATTCATCAAAAACAAATCATCAACAGCACAATGGTGTGACAAGTTACATCACAGCACGTCCTGAAGTGTTTTATTCCTCTTACACCACAGCAATTTGGCAACAATAACCAATTTTTATTAATTAAAGAATGACACGTCATACTTTTTTATCCGTTTATAGCTACATTTAATGTTGCTGAACATCCATGAAAACCAAACTAGTCTTTCTGTCCTGAAGATGTCGGAAAAGTTCCAGCTTTACCTCTGACTGTTACAAAGCGCTGACACTGGAGACTCCTTCCATAAATGTTAAATAAACATCATCTTACATCTCAATGAGTTTTTTAATCTGTTTATTATCAGCACAGCGTCCGCTACACAAGTCCCTGTGAATGAGCTGTTACCATAGAAACGATAACGTATTAGAACGAGCGCATTAATATAAACCTGCACTACTGTCAGAGCTGCTGTTATAGAAAATGAATCAAAACCTTCTGACCAATCAGAATCCAGAATTCAACAGCGCTGTGGTGTTAGCAGTAATAACAGACGTGGAAGAGCTGTGTATCTTGTCTCACTACGATGAGATGTTAAGTGTGACCTGGAGGACCGGTGGGTCGCGTTGCAGCAGACACGAGTACACACTCATTAAACGTAATTCATGTTTCAGTGACTGATGAGACGTGTAGGTTTGGCACTGAAGGATAATATTTCATTGGCTGCTTTCAAGCTTGGAGGGTTTTTTTCTTTCTCAGAAAAAGTGCTGACCGGAGTGGCTTTTGTGCTTTTGTGAATAAAAAGCAGCTCGTGTGCTACGACAACGCTCTTACCAGTCCTAGTATGGTATCGGCTAACTAACTAGCCTAGCTTGCTCTGGAGATTAGGTTTATTATTCTCAGTAATGCAGATGAAATTAAGATTAGCGTAACTCTTGACTTGTCTATACACAGCCACAGTTAAAGTGGGACATCACATCACGTACCGGAGAACTTCCCAAAAATACACACGCTGTTGTTTTTAGTTCCACTGAGATATTGGTAGTTTTAAAAAAATAAAATGTATGATGTGACTTTTCTGAAAAGTTAAACACTTTTTACACACTTTGTAGGATGTTTAAGAAGCACATAGGTTGAGGGGAAAAAACATCAAGTGTCAAAGCAGCCACACAGTGTAGGTTAAACACAGAGTAGGAGTGTGTGTAAGAGTGTTAAGCTGTGTGTGTGTGTGTGTGTGTGTGTTGTGTTACAGATGTGCTACAGACTCTCCTCAGGCTCGGCAGCTCCTGTCGCTCTCTCTGGACTCCGTCAGTCACACACTCCTGCTGGCGTTCCCATCCTGCGTGGTCCGAGTTCCGGTAGCTCGCTGCCATCTCTACTCCCGCTGCATGAAGTGAGACACACACACACACACACACACACAATCTCTGCCTGATGTCCACTTGCATGTTTTTCCGCTACACAGTTCCTAGTAGGCGTTTCTATGGGTTTGATGTTTGGCGAATCAGAAATCTTCCCTGTTGCGAAGCCCTCGTCTGATTGGCTAAATGCAAATACGCTTCTTGTTGCATCACAACCATCATGCTCAATGCAAACTGAAATAAAGCGCATGCAATGCAACAGTTGTAAGCAAAAATGAAATAAAATTGAAATAACCACAAAAAATACTGTTCCAATGTGATTATGAAATGTAATAAATCAGGGAATTGCGACAGAACGTTGCTAATCAGTAATCTGATCATTCAGCGGGTTATATTATAGATTTTACAATTAACTCTCATCAACTCATTTTCATAATTAGCTTCTTACCACTACCTGTAGCTTCTACGGTGGATTTGTCCTTTTTTTTTTTAACGGTGAAGAGATTTCTAAATTTCTTTTTCAGTCATTCTCTTCTGACCGAATTGAGCTGGGTGGGGTTACTGAGGTGTTGTCATGACTACCAAAGTACCAATCAGAATTGAACTAGTCGTCTGCGTGCACACAACTACAGGCACTACAGTGAAATCTTTCTAAAGTGACTTGTTTTAGTGTCACAGTTTGTGTTTTTCAGTCGTAATTTTTCATTAAAATTTTGTTCAAAATATTCTGAGAAACGAAGTGAATTGAATCATAAAGCCAGTATTGTGAATCTAATCGAATCGTGATCATGCGTGTATCGTTACACCCCTATTATAATATTATATCAATTTCTTTGGTGAAAAGCAGCTTGACAGTTCTCAGGGTCTCTCGATTTATTCTTCTGCACTTATAAATGATTTCGTTTCACTTCACAGGAACTGCATCGCCTCGAGGGATCCGTACTGCGGCTGGACTAAAGGCAGCACCTGCTCCTTCCTCCGAGCCGGCACCAGGTAAATCTGGAAAACTAATCACCACGCATGACATTTATCAGCATATAGGATATTATTTTTCTATTTTTCTTTATAATGTAAGGACAGATGAGGTGCAGAGACGGATAGCAGCAGAACTCGTATTTCCGTGACACAGTACAGGGGACACAATGATGTCAATCAAACCGACTCATTAGAATATTAGGCCACGCCTTAAAACCGGCTCCTACATTAGCAACTCGCAAGTCACTTTACTGTGCTGCAAAACCTTTTAAAAACTGTAACACTCAGTGTCATGCTGTTGTAACACTCAGTGTCATGCTGTTGTAACACTCAGTGTCATGCTGTTGTAACACAGTGTCATGCTGTTGTAACACAGTGTCATGCTGTTGTAGGAAAATAATCAATGACAGGGTGGTGTGATGAAGCTAGTGTTACTCTTACCACTCCAAAGCTGATTACTTTCCAATAACAGCAATTCGTGAAGTGTTTTATTCCTCTTATACCACACCAATTTGTCAACAATTATAATTTTTTTAATTTATTAAAGATTGACATGTCATACATTTTATCCATTTATAGTTACATTTAACGTTGTGGAAGCTTACGGCAGTTTCTCGATGAAGTGCACACTTGTGTTTGGTGCAGTAACGCAATAAAACCCCACCGAGATTCAGATTTATTGAGTTCAGAGACTGAGAAGCGGTAAAGAGTCTCACAGTGTGATTTTGTGTGTGTGTGTGTGTGTGTGTGTGAGAGAGAGAGAGAGGGAGCGAACTCGTTAAATGTGCGCTGGGATTTTGGAAGTGGTTCTGTGTAATGCTCTGCTTTACAGAAATCCACAGTAGCGCAGCAGTGATATCACTGTGTCTCTCTATCTCACACACACACACACACACGCATGCATGCACGTACACACACACAGACACACGCACACGGTATGTAGTCGTGTAAAGAGTGTGTGTGTCCCTCGCTGCTTGTGAGTGTCAGCACTGCTGCTCTGTTAATCTGTCGTCCATGTGTGTGTGTTTAAACACATCAGTCAGAGTTTTGTGGAAATGTGCACAGGCAGCAGTTCTGTGTGTGTGTGTGTGTGTGTGTGCGCGTGTGTTTTACTATGTGCTGTGTTCTGCAGTCATCTTCTCAAAACCATTACAGATTTACTGCTATGAATACGCACTGAAGGACACATGTTGTCCCTCTGTGTCTCACTTTCTGTGTCTCACTGTTCCTCTGTCTATCTCTCTCTCTCTCACACACACACACACACACACACTATCCATATTTCTCACTGCTGCTCTGTTTTACAGCCCTGTGTCTCACTCACTATCTCTGTCTATCTCTCTACCTCTGTCTCACATACTGTCTCACTCTCACATTGTCTCTCTCTCACACCGTCTCTCTCTCTTTCTCCCTCTGTCTCACTTAGGTACTGTCTCTCTCTCTCACTGTTTTTTGTACACCTGTCTCTCTCTCACTGTTTTTGTACACCTGTCTCTCTCTCACTGTTTTTGCACACCTGTCTCTCTCTCACTGTTTTTGCACACCTGTCTCTCTCTCACTGTTTTTTGTACAGCTGTTTCTCTCTCACTGTTTTTGTACATCTGTCTCTCTCTCAGTGTGTCTTTGTGTACGTCTGCCTCTGTCTCTCTCTCAGTGTGTCTTTGTGTACGTCTGCCTCTGTCTCTCTCTCTAAATGTATCTTGTTGTACACCTGTCTCTCTCTCACACTGTCTCTCTCTCTTTCTCCCTCTGTCTCACTTAGGTACTGTCTGTCTCACTTCTGTTTTCGTACACCTGTCTCTCTCTCACTGTTTTTTGTACACCTGTCTCTCTCTCTCACTGTTTTTGTAAACCTGTCTCTCTCTCACTGTTTTTGTACACCTGTCTCTCTCTCTCACTGTTTTTGTACACCTGTCTCTCTCTCTCACTGTTTTTGTACACCTGTTTCTCTCTCTCACTGTTTTTGTACACCTGTCTTTCTCTCACTGTTTTTTGTACACCTGTCTCTCTCTCTCACTGTTTTTGTACACCTGTCTCTCTCTCTCTCAGTGTGTCTTTGTGTACATCTGCCTCTGTCTCTCTCTCTAAATGTATCTTTTTGTACACCTGTCTCTCTCTCACTGTTTTTTGTACACCTGTCTCTCTCTCATTTTGTATTTTTATATATTTTTATCCTTCTTTCTTTCTATCGTTCCATCTCCATGTCCACTCATTCCCTCATTCTGTATCTTTGTGTTTTCTCTCTGTTCATTATAATGCATTATAAATCTGACTCATTTCGCTTTATCACAGTAAGAATCCTTTATGTATCTGAAACTGAAAACTCATAATCATGTAAGCTTTTTATCTGATTGTGTATACTGACCAAAAGTCATGTGAGGACACAGCATGCGGGTGTTATGCTAACACTGACGCTAAACGCTGCTCCTCACATGCGCATAATTTCCGCTTGTGTTACATAACCCAAAACATGCAATCAGAGAACAAATCTCGGGTCCTATATATGCGAGTCTTTTTCTTTTTTCAATGCCTATCTGAAAATATGTATATAACTGTATATGACTCAAGGGAGTAGAATTATTCTATAAGTGTATTACTACTATTAATAATAAATCCAACATAAAGAGTTTTGTTAAAGTCAGATTTGTAGTACAATAACAGAACAATTTTAGAAAAGCCTTAAAGTTATAGTACAGATAGAGTAATATACATTACATCAAAAAATAAAGTTAAAATTAAATGTTAGCGTAATTCTAGAGTAATATTAATGTTAGCGTAATGTCATAGTTACACCAGCGTAACATAGTAACATTAAAGGAACCTTAGATTAATGTTAGAAATGTTAGAGGAGCATTAGAGTAACTATAGAGTAATGTTAATGTTATAGTTACATCAGAGTAAAATATTAACATTAGAGGAGCATTAGATTAATGTTAGAAATGTTAGAGGAACATTAGAGTAACTACAGAGTAATGTTAATGTTAGAGTAATGTTATAGTTACATCAGAGTAACACAGTAACATTAGAGGAACATTAGATTAGTGTTAGAAACGTTAGGGGAACATTAGAGTAACTATAGAGTAATGTTAATGTTAATGTTATAGTTACATCAGAGTAAAATATTAACATTAGAGGAGCATTAGATTAATGTTAGAAATGTTAGAGGAACTTTAGAGTAACTACAGAGTAATGTTAATGTTAGCGTAATGTTAGAGCTACATCAGAGTAACACTGTAACATTAGAAAAACATTAAAGTAACTATAGAGTAATGTTAATGTTAGCGTAATGTTATAGTTACATCAGAGTAACACGGTAACATTAGAGGAACATTAGAGTAACTATAGAGTAATGTTAATGTTAGGGTAATGGACCATTAGAGTAACTATAGAGTAATGTTAATGTTAGAGTAATGTTATAGTTACATCAGAGTAACACAGTAACGTTAGAGGAACCTTAGATTAGTGTTAGAAACGTTAGGGGAACATTAGAGTAACTATAGAGTAATGTTAATGTTATAGTTACATCAGAGTAAAATATTAACATTAGAGGAGCATTAGATTAATGTTAGAAATGTTAGAGGAACTTTAGAGGAACTACAGAGTAATGTTAATGTTAGCGTAATGTTAGAGCTACATCAGAGTAACACGGTAACATTAGAAAAACATTAAAGTAACTATAGAGTAATGTTAATGTTAGCGTAATGTTATAGTTACATCAGAGTAACACGGTAACATTAGAGGAACATTAGAGTAACTATAGAGTAATGTTAATGTTAGGGTAATGGACCATTAGAGTAACTACAGAGTAATGTTAATGTTAGAGTAATGTTATAGTTACATCAGAGTAACACAGTAACATTAGAGGAACCTTAGATTAGTGTTAGAAACGTTAGGGGAACATTAGAGTAACTATAGAGTAATGTTAATGTTAATGTTATAGTTACATCAGAGTAAAATATTAACATTAGAGGAGCATTAGATTAATGTTAGAAATGTTGGAGGAACTTTAGAGTAACTATAGAGTAATGTTAATGTTAGCGTAATGTTAGAGCTACATCAGAGTAACACAGTAACATTAGAAAAACATTAAAGTAACTATAGAGTAATGTTAATGTTAGCGTAATGTTATAGTTACATCAGAGTAACACGGTAACATTAGAGGAACATTAGAGTAACTATAGAGTAATGTTAATGTTAGAGTAATGTTATAGTTACATCAGAGTAACACGGTAACATTAGAGGAACATTAGATTAGTGTTAGAAACGTTAGGGGAACATTAGAGTAACTATAGAGTAATGTTAATGTTATAGTTACATCAGAGTAAAATATTAACATTAGAGGAGCATTAGATTAATGTTAGAAATGTTGGAGGAACTTTAGAGTAACTACAGAGTAATGTTAATGTTATAGTTACATCAGAGTAAAGTATTAACGTTAGAGGAGCATTAGATTAATGTTAGAAATGTTAGAGGAACATTAAAGTAACTATAGAGTAATGTTAATGTTAGCGTAATGTTAGAGCTACATGAGAGTAACACGGTAACATTAGAGGAACATTAAAGTAACTATAGAGTAATGTTAATGTTAGCGTAATGTTAGAGCTACATGAGAGTAACACGGTAACATTAGAGGAACATTAGAGGAACTATAGAGTAATGTTAATGTTAGAGTAATGGAACATTAGAGTAACTACAGAGTAATGATAATGTTAGCGATACATCAGAAAAGCATAGTAACAGTTGAGTAATCTCAGAGTAATGTTAGTAGCATGGTAATGCTAAAGGAGCCTTAATGTTAGTAACTTTAGTGGTATGTTACGAGAGTTACTCATGAGTAAGAATATCTCTACAGTAATGTTAATGTTAGAGTAATGTTATAGTTAGAAGTGTCAATAGAAATATAATCCAAGGTTTTCAGAGAAACATTTCAAACAAATAAGTGACTTAAATAATCTTCCTTAATCAAATCTATAGCACAGTACTGCAGATTTTATTAATACTACAGATTTATTAATGCTACAGATTTTATTAATACTACAGATTTTATTAATACTACAGATTTGGTAATGCTACAGATTTATTAATGCTACAGATTTATTAATACTACAGATTTGGTAATGCTACAGATTTATTAATACTACAGATTTATTAATACTACTGATTTGTTAATACTACAGATCTATTAATATTTCAACCAACTGTACAGCTGTACAAATCCACAGCGATCTAAAAGCCGATCATTTTTTCGAGTTTTGTATATATGCGAGACATCGTAGTGTTAAATTTTTTTTTTTTTCATAATCTTTATTTCCTCAGAATAAATATACTTTAATTGAAGGGCTAGATTCCTCTGATATTTTCAGTGTGTCGTTAATGTTAATTAGCTTAACGCTGGTTTTAAAATAACATTTTAAACCAGTTTTTAGCAAGAGTGCCAATAATTTTAGAGCTGAAATATCATCATCATAGACATAATCAAGACATAATCATTTTCTTTGTTCTTCTGACTCTTTTTCATATCTCTCTTGTGAATATGTGTGTGTGTTTGTGTGTAGCCGTTTTATTGAGTTAGGTGTGTAAATACAGCTTGTCTGTCGGCTGAACCCTGAGCACATTTTGGCTACATCCAGACACCCACACACCCACCCACACACACACACACACACACAAACACACGCGCACACACACACGCACCGTTATCCAGTTACACTCATTACTTTAACAAGGACGGCCAAAACGAGATCGATCCCATATCACATTACAGTAAAAATGGTTTAGTGTCTATTTCAGATGGACTTAACTGCGTCTCACACACACACACACACACACACACACACAGTAAATATAAGAGATGCTGTGTGATGGTTTTGCTTCGGCTGGTCGTCAGTTTTTCACAGAGCTCCATTGTGCTTGTCCTCGCGAGGAATGTGTAAACTCAGTTATATCCCTCCGCCCTAAAGCTACTGCGCTGTGGTGTGTGTGTGTGTGTGTGTGTGTGTATTAAACCCTGCTGTCTTCTCTCTGAGGAGTCTCGCCTCATGCCCGTGGTTAGAGGAAACATTAGATGCTATAGATGTTTCACAGACACCATTAAAGCTTGTGTGTGTGTGTGTGTGCGTGTGGGGCTCCTGGGTACTGCAGCCAGATCGGGTTTCTCGCTGTTTAATTGTCAGTTTGAATCCAGACGATGCCACAGACCAGGACGCTGGGACGACATGATAGTCCTGCTGTCTCTCTGTGGTCCATCACATGACCACTAGCCAATCAGAAGAGTCTGTCAGCTTTTACGTACAGAAGAAGGCCATTAGCACTCTCCTCGTATGGTCATATGAACAGACGCAGTTTCTTCAGTTGTAGCTAAATAATTAAATCGAAGGGGAAAATAAAAATGAGAAATAAATTGAATTTAAAAATCTGGACCCAGAGTAGATCTGTAATGTGCCTGGCCAGAGTATACCCAACCCTCAGGCTAGTCTGCTAGCAATCTGCCCCAAAATCACAGGAAACCCAGCTTAGCATGATGAGGTTCTTTATCTCCACCTCATCCATTATTTTTTTCAATTTGTTAGGCATCATCTCTTACATACGTAAGGAATAAAACACCCGTGTTTGATTCCTTTTATACCACACTGATTTGCTAACAATTACAAAACAATGACACATTGTACATTTTATCTGTTCATAGTTACATTTAATGTCGTGCAACGTCCAAGAAACAAGTTAGCTCCTGTTCACACTTACGTTATAGCAGCTATAAACTCTCCTTCCCTCACCAGATTCTCTTGTTTTTTCTCCACACAGCGTAATCTCCTCTGTCCTGAGCATGTCTGAAAACGTAAAGTTACAGCTTTAACTGTGACTGTTACAAAGCGCTGACACTGGAGACTCCTTCCATAAATGTTAAAATGAGCATTTGTTTTTTTTATCCATTTATTATTAGTGTTCTTTATTCAGTTCACTTATTTTTAATTCAATTCACATATTCATTATTCAATTCACTTATTCTTTATTTGATTCACTTATTCTTTATATAATTCACTTATTCTTTCTTTGATTCATTTATTCATTTGATTCACTTATTTTTTTATTTGATTCACTTATTCATTATTCAGTTCAGTTATTTGTTATTTGATTGATTTATTCTTTATTTGATTCACTCATTCTTTATTTGATCCATTTATTCATTTGATTCACTTATTTTTTTTATTTGCTTCACTTATTCATTATTCAATTCAGTTATTCGTTATTTGATTGATTTATTCTTTATTTGATTCACTTATTCATTATTCACTTATTCTTTATCCGATTCATTCATTCTTTATTCGATTCATTTATCCATTATTCAAACAACAGAACGTGTTCTCTTCGTGTTGAAAAGCTCACGCTTGGAAATCACACTCGTCCCCGTGTCATTATCTCCATCAGCACTTGACGTTAATGCTATAACAACTTCACCTCCATTCATTAGGCTTCACCGCTCTCTCACTTCACCTCTGGCTGTAACAGAGAGTCTCGGAGCGCTCGTTTCTCTTCATTAAGGAGCGGTGTAGGTGTGTGATTAAAGAATCTGCGATGTTTCTCAGCGAGAGTGCGACTGACGCCGTGTTCCTGTGAAACTTCTCAACTTGTTATTCCTGTGTTCTCTTTTCCATCACGTTTCCTTTCTGATTTCCGATATTGCTAATTATCCACGCGCTGCCCCGAGAACAGAGCGGCAGAAAGATCTGGGAGAGAGTTTCTCTTTGTGGCTAAGCGCTCTTTTTCGTTCTGTGCCGTAAACACATAGCTGTAATTCCAGCTTTCTAAATGCTCTCTCTTTATGAGAAAATGCGTTGCGTTCATGTGTGGTCGTTTTTTTTCTTACAGGCTTCCCTTCGAGCAGGACGTGGATCACGGGAACACCTCACATCTGGGCGACTGTGACGGTAAGATGACAGCTTTATGGGTTTTACCACAATTACCCACAAACACGCTGTAAAATAAACAGCGCCGGATCAACACCTACTAAAATTCTGATTTTTTTGCGTAGACAGTTTAACAGAGTTCAACAGAGTGATAAAAAAACACAACGGCTGACTGTTTTCCTTTAACACAGAATACACACAGCAGTGATTTAGCCTGTAATAATGCTTTATAACAGTGTTATAAATGTGTTATAAATGGAGTAAACCTTTACAGAGTTCTCAGATCGCATCATGAATCAGGAGTGAACGCTGCAGTGAGAAACAAATAACCGACAAAATTATACAGTACAGTAAAATCCAAAGCCGGATGTGTCGTTATGTTGGTTTTAAGACCACAATCACTGGTCACATGGTCCAAAGTGGGAGGGGCTAATGTGGGTAATGCATGCATAAGCTTTATTATCACAAAGCTGCTCATCTCTAATGCAGCTTTCATCAAAACTATGCACCCTCACGTCGAGTAAAAGCTAACCTAGCAGGAGAATGCTAACCTAGCGAGTCAGCGCTAACCCAGCGACTGAAAGCTAGCCTTGTGAATGCAAGCTAATCTAGCGTGCTAGACCTAAACAAGTGAGCGTAAGCTAGGTCAGCGACTAAAAGCTAGCACAACGCTAAACAATTTCTCTCAGGGATCTATTGTGACTAAGCTAGCCTAGCAGCTGAAAGCTAACCTAACACATGAAAGCTAATCTAGCAAGTGAAAGCTAATCTAGTGAGACAAAGCTAATGTACAGTATAATCGACCTAAATGGATTTTAAAAATGTGTGTAATCATTGACAGGGTAAAGTAAGGAGATGTTTATTTTAACATTTATGGAAGGAGTCTCCAGTGTCAGTAACATGACAAGCTGCGTTTATTTTTTGCCTTATTACACAATACGAGAGAAAAAGAAGAGAGGCTGGTGAGGGAACGAAGATTTATAGCTGCTATAACGTAAGTGAACTTGTTTCATGGATGTTCCACAACATTAAATGTATGAAATGACGTTCTTTAAGTAAGCAGAAAATTGTAATTGTTGGCAAATCACTGTGGTAGAAGAGGAATAAAACACACATGCTGTTATAGGAAGATAATCAACGTCATGGTGGTGACAGTATCTCTGCTCCATCAGTTGATTATTTTCCTGTAACAGCACCACACGGAGTGGATTATTCCTTATTTAATACATTATTTCAAGCTAAGACCAAGCCGTTGTTCAGAAATCTGTCTTTACTTGACGCAGAGGTTTGGACCTGACTGCAGAAAGATGCAGAGAGATCCTCCTCTAGTGATGTGATTCGAAATGATGTGATGAAAGTTTCCTCTAAAATGAATGACATAAGCAGTAACACAACACCACCGTCGCTACATAACACACAACGCAATCAGAGGAGACGAAAAAAAGCCGAGTGTGTAGTGTCACAGGGGTTCAGTGTGTTCCCACTCAGCCTTGTGATCTCCTCTCTCTCCTGTCTCACATCTCATCGACCGCTCTCCTGCTGCTCTTCACCTCGATCGCAGTGTGTGTGTGTATGTGTGTGTGTGTGTGTGATGGTGAAGGTTTTTTTTTACTGCAACAAATCGATCACTGAGTCAGGAACAGCGACTCATGTTTGTGCGAGAGAGTGAGTGTGTGTCTGTGTGTGTGTGTGTGTGTGTGCAGGTTAATTTGACGTCAGCATACTGGTAGATTATTTAATCTCTGCTCCAGACGTACAGCTTAAATCAGGACTGAAATATCGACTGAGACGCGACAAACAGCACCGAGTATAAAAGTATAAAAGTTCTGTCCAAATTTACAATAAAACACATAAAATATGGAATAACTATTTATAAATATCTGTTAAATTTTTACTTTTTAAAATTTTTTTTTAACATTTTAATATCTTGATATTATTTAAATCATTTAAAATAATTATTAAATAAAAATATTATTTATTATTTAAAAAAAGTATAATAAACCTGGAATTTTTTCTGCGCGCGTGTGTGTGTGTGTGTACGTGTTCAGCAAATGCCGAAGTTTTATTTGTAAAGTTTGAAAGCAGAGAGTTTGTTGTTGAGTTTCACTTTCATTAAAAAAAAGCTTCAATCCCTTAATTAAGTTTTACATCCCAGTGAACTTTACTAGTGATCAGTGTTTCAGTTAATCTTAGTAAGCTAGTTATCATTAACTAAGTAAGCTAGCTGGTTAAAATATTGGTGATGTATGTATGTATGTGTTTAGGTTAAAGTTTGTTCATAATAATAAAAAAGCAGGTCTTTTGGTGATTCGAAACGTAATTATAAAACACCACCACATCTTTTATCATTTAACTGAATCACGCTAGTTTATGGTAATAATCGTTCATTATGGTTTGGGGTTTTTTTGTTAAATAAAAAATAAAATTAAAAATAAATAAATAAATAAATAAATGGGAACTTTACTACAATGTTTTTGTTAAAAAA
Source organism: Pangasianodon gigas (assembly GCA_022758105.1). NCBI lineage: Eukaryota > Metazoa > Chordata > Actinopteri > Siluriformes > Pangasiidae > Pangasianodon > Pangasianodon gigas. Next base: position 2,065,336 of record CM040461.1, on the reverse strand, counting down.
ATAAAAAATAAAAAAAAAAGAGGGAGAGATTTGCACAAGTCTGGAAAAAGAGCTTGGAGAAGTTTGTACTAAAGATTTTGGGAAAAGATTAGAAATTTTGCTACAGAATTTTGGAGAAAAGACACTGATATTCACTTTTCTCCAGTAAATATCGGTGTATTTTCTCTAAAATTCTGTAGCAAACTTTTCTCATCTTTCCCAAAATCTTTAGCACAAAACTCTCCAAGCTCTTTTTCTAGCCTTGACAGGAATTTATAACAAATGTATAAAAATAATTAAATAGCTAAGGCAGATATTTTTTCTTACAGATGCAGAAATTTGCTATAATTTACAATATATACATATATATATATATAAAATCTATATATTTGATTCTCAGAGTATAAAAACTCCTAACATTTAGTGAAAAAAGACTTGTTTCCAATCCTGCTGAAGTCTGAGAAAAGGACCAGAGCAGAGATTTTCACTTTTTATTAATGTGTACCAGTTTTAACAGGTATTTTTTAAACGTGTACTTGGGTGGAAAATCCAGACATCTGACAACATACTTAGATATTAACAAGACACTTAACCTTTCTCTCTCTCATTCTCTCTCTCATTCTCTTTCTCTGTCTCCTGTGTATTGATTTAAATCTCGCTTGATCCTCTCGTCTCGTCTGATCTGAACCAGGATCTTAATTAGACATGCCTCAGCTCTCCTGCTGCTTCACCGAGTGCTCACTGATCTGCTTCAGAATGTCAGACTCCTCTTTTTACTCCCTTCTTCCACTCATTTCTTCCACACCTCTTTCACTGTTTTTGACGCTGGAGTGGATAAAAGTGGAGTCAGACATCAGAGGCTGGAAAGAAGACAGAGAGAGACAGAGAGAGACAGAGAGAGAGAGAAAGAGAGAGAGAAAAAAGAGAGAGAGATAGACAAGTTGTACCCTATGAATTTTCTTTTCGCACTGATGCCTTGGCTTTTCTCAAACAAAAAAAGCCTCATGAATTATTTAGCTCCGCCCACTTAGATTTGGAGCTAATATGCAAAATCTAATTTTGTGACCTCATCCCAAAAATTTTTGCTGTATTTCATATCAAAACACTGAATACAGCGTGAAACTTAATAATTATCAAAAACATCCTGAGATTTGTAAACAATATGGCCGCTGCATGCCAATCAATCCAAGCGGGGCGGAGCTTGGTTTACTCAAACAGCTGTAACTCTTGAAAAGCATGTTTGGATGAAATCTTAGATCATCATGATTGCATCGTAGGACTCTCACCGAACAAAGAAAGTTCATCATAAAATCGGACATGCACACGTGAACATATAACCGCTTTTTTATATGTTTATTGCATAGACGTTCCAGAGACGTTACGAGATCAGACCATATCTCTTGCTCTGTCTTAATTTGTCTCTTTGTCCTTCTGTCGCTTTACCTGCTTGACTTTTTAAAAACATCTTTTCATATCTATTTTGTCTTTAAATCAACATTATAACAGTTTTACAGCAACCTAAAACTGTCCAGAGTGGCATCCAAATTTAACGTTGTGGTTCAGTGACGGAAAAAATATAGCCTTTACTAAAACTCTGACACGTGATTGTCATGTGATCACCGCAATTTCAAGATGGCGGACCGTATTGCGATGCCTGTGTTAGATTTCTGTATTAGGGATTTTAATTTGACGTTTGACTGCGTGTTTATGTTTATGTCATCAAAACATGTGAAAATCGTAGAAATGACGTAAAGGCAATGGGTCAGATATCCTGTGCCTCAGGCCCAGTGCGTCGTTTTCTATCATTTTCACATTTCATCGTGGACGGGAAACTTTCAGACTGAAAATAACAGCGTGGCTAAAACAAAAACACTGTATAAAATTACCCATGGTAGTGTGGACAAGGCCGAAGTCTCTTTTTTTCTCTTGTTTCAGTCTCCTTCTTTTTGTCAGTCTCGTTCCCTCCCTTTCTTTCCCTTTTCCCTCCAGCATTTAATATACTGTACAATAATAGTGAACATGAAAACTAGCGCTGCTTTTTGACAGATAGACATCTCTGATATCTCTCTCTCTCTCTCTCTCTCTGCCTGAGCAGTTGATAAGATGGTGGATGTTACACTTGAAGGATGAGTGTGTGCGTGCGTGTGTGTCTGAGTGTGTGTGTCTGTGTTCACATTTCACATTGTTGAAATGTGCTCTTGAAACTGTTTCACACTCGTTACAGTAATGGATGCAAGTTGTACAAACACAGTGTGGGATTACCTACACTGCTTGAGGGAAAATGAAGGAATAATAACGTCATTTTCAGCTTCGGGTTAGAGATGATTGGATGATGATTTCAGCATGTAGTTTGCTAAAAGATGCTAAACGTACAAATTCACATGACATGAATAGCAACCGATAACTGTTTCCACTCTTCTGCCTTTAATTCAGAGCTGAGCTGGTAAACAAGGTGGTCATGTAACCCTTCCCTAGCAAGCGACAAGCAACGGGCCACTGCTTATTTTCCACTTGTGTACACAGAGCCACGATTTCAGCTACAAGTGACGAGCGACATTTGAATTGAGATTCTTAATTCTATGCAAATTAGTTATGACATCCTGTCATATGAGATGAGACGAGATGAGATTCAGCTTTGTCACTGTGCAGTGTACGCGTACGGAGACGATGAAATGCAGTTAGCCTCTGACCAGAAATGCAAATAGCAATAAATATGACAAGTTAAATAAAATATTTACAGTAGAAGTAAGGTACAAGATTATGGACAGCAGTATCACTTGTAAACTGTAACAGTTATGCAGAAAAGTGCAATAGTAATAAATAGTCCTTGTGCAAATATGAGCATGTTTTGTTGTTGTTGTTGTTGTTGTTATTGTTGTTTTGGTGGGTTAGCGCATTAGCGCAGAGTTCAGAAGGGTGACAGCAGAAAAGTGAAATAGTAATAAATATATGACCTTAAATGTGTGCAGAGAAACATAAAGCTTGGAAGAAGAAAGTAGCAGAGACTGTTAGTGCCTCTGGTTAGTGTACAGTTAGCTAGTACATTTAGCTTGCTTTGCTAATCTGGAAACAAAGTCACTACGAAGCCAAGCACAGAACATGTCAATCAAACAACTAGTTGTAACACTGATTGTAGTGCGTTGTGTAATTTGCGAGTGTGAGCGTAGGGCCATCGCATTACTTTTCACTTCTTTCACTGAACATCCAGCTCAGCAATAAAACCTGGTTTTAATTACAGACTATAATAGTTAGCTAAGCTAACCAGCTAGCCAGCTATGCTATATAACTAGAGAACTTGGCTAATGCTAACATTATCTCTCCAACAGTAGCTGCAGTTGGAGACATTAATAAACTATCAAAGCTTGCTAGTACGTTCTCTAGCTAGCGTTAGGCTAATTATTATATTGCATAATTAAAGCAGTTATGAAGTTAGCGATAAAAAGATAAACTATTAAGTTAATACTTAATACTATTAAGTATTAAGATTTCATTTTAAAAAAAACTTCATGTTTGTCACTAGGCAACAGTCAGCAGTTTGTGTGGCAGGAGTGTTTTGTGTGTGTGTGTGTGTGTGTGTCGTGCAGCTCGAGACGTGCCACCAAACACAACCTTCCCACAGTCCCACAGTTAATCTCTTTAGTGCTGACACACTGAGGTCTGCAATCACTGCTATACACACACACACACACACACACACACACAAAACACTCCTGCCACACAAATTGCTGAGAGTGAAGCTATGTGAGACTCTTGATCACTGCTGAAACTCAGAGAAACACAGCTTTGAAACACACACACACCTGCTTCAGTACACAGCAACTCTGTGTGTGTGTGTGTGTGTGTGTGTGTGCGCGCGTTTGATTAACAGTGGCAGTAGTGCTGGAGGACAGTGTGTGCGGAGCTGTATATCAGTTTTTACAGGAGTTTTATGGAAATTGTGTCTTCAAGTAGGCAGAAGCATTAGCATTCCTATACAATATACACACATATTTTCAAGATTTGTTAGCCACATGAGCTAAACTGAGAGGATTTTATCCATAATCTTCACTGCTAATGCTAGGTTGCTAACCTGAGGAACCCTGACAGGATTTCTAAAAGGACTTTTGACCATAAATTCTCATAATCTTCACAGCTAATGCTAGCTGGCTGAAATACGCTAACCTGAGAGGATTTCTGAGAGATTTTTAATCCATACTGATCACAATCTTAACTGCTAATGCTACCTAGCTAGCTAACATGAGCTAAACTGACAGGATTTCTGAGATTTTTTTTTTAAATGTTCGTACAGGGTATAATCCTCACTGCTAATTTTGGATAGCTAGCTAACATGAGCTAAACTGACAGGATTTCTGAGAGTTTTTTTTTAAGTTATATTCATAAATGTTAGCTAGGTAGAATTCATGAAGTGGTATAATTCCTTCTGCTAATTAGCTAGCTAGCTAACATGAGCTAAACTGACAGGATTTCTGAGAGGTTTTTAATCCATATTGATCACAGTCGTAACTGCTAATGCTACCTAGCTAACTAACATGAGCTAATCTGAGAGGATTTCCGAGAGGTTTTGTTTAAGACATATTCATAAATGCTAGCTAGGTAGCATTCATAAAGTGGTATAATTCCTTCTGCTAATTAGCTGACTAGCTAACATGAGCTAATCTGAGAGGATTTCTGAGAGACTGTTTATGCTTATATAGTTTTATAATCCTGCCTGCTGATTTTATGTAGCTAGCTACACGTAGCTACCTAGTGAGCTAACCCAGCACAATTTCTGACAGGAATTTAATTGTATACCTGTACGTTTCTAATCATCACTGCCAACAGTAGCTTGCTAGCTAACATAAAATAACCTAACAAAATTTCTAAGAGGGATTTTTTCACTAGTGCTAGCTAGGTAAATTAAGCTAACAATTGATATTCATAAATGTTCATGATCTTAGTTGCTAATAGTAGCTAGCTAGCTAATGTATACAAACCTGACAGAATTTCTAAAAGGATTTTAAAGTTGTATTTATAATTGTTCATATTTGTTGCAAACACTACTTAATTAGCTAATATAAGCTGACTAAAAGGATTTTAAAATCATAAATGTTTGTTGCTAACGGTAGCTAGATAGCTAATTTAAGATACAAGGCTACAAACTGATGTAAAAACAAAAGAATTAGGCCTGCAGTTCTAGCATTTTAAATTCACAAGAATTTCCGAAGTGACTGAAGGACATTTTTGAGCCTCTTGCAGAGAAAGCGAAACTGGTGAGCAGCTATTTTACGAGTAAGATAAATTAAAACTTTTAGAGACTTTTCGACTCGGCTGTACATTACGTTCGTGTTTCCAGCTGCAGTTAATATGTATTAGAGCAGCACAGTGCAGTGACAGCTGTAATTTGTGTTGCCTGCATGCTAGAGTGATTAAATTGAAATAGCCAAGCAACGTGATTGTGCAGCATTGGGGCTCCCTCACCGATCGTTATGCTAACAACACACGCACACACACACACACGCTCATGTACACACACACACACACACACACACATTGCTGCATTCTCAATTTACATCCTGCAGCAGAAATCACGCCTCTGAGGGGATTGAGTTCTCGCATACTCACCTGGCAGGAAGGCAGATTGGGGTGAAGTAGGATAAAAACACACTTTCTGAAAAAGCTGTTCATTCATATAATCACATTTACACGGAGTGTGTGGATTTGATAGATTGGATGCAGGTGAAAAATTTCACGTTTGTTTTCTTATTATTGGCGTTCCACACCATCTGCTAGTAATGAGAGAAGCTAAAGAGGGTTTGGATTCGGACTCGGTAGCCGTAAAATGGCGGAAAGTTTGTAGAAAAGTAATCAGAAACTCCAGGCTGTGTCCCAAATCCGAATTAGTTCTTAAGCAAAGATGAGTTCAACTTTATTGATCATGAAGGAAAAATAAAAATAATAGTGTATAGATTTGGTAAAAATTACAGAAGAATAATAGAATAGAAATAAAACAGTATGTAACGATGACAAAAATGTAATCGAAATTGATGAAAACTTTATAGCTAATCAACAAATTCACAGAGAAAAGAGGATTTAACACAACTACAAAAAAAAAAAAAAAAAAAAAAAAATTGCAATAACCGATTACGTTGCCCCGCCCCCACCCCATGTTTTGAAATATTTCACTTATAAAAATGCACGGCTGTGTATTTTGTTGTTTTTTTTCCTATGTGTATTTACAAAGTATAATAGTTAATCTCTTAGTAGCTAGTTTGCTAGTGAACTTGGCTACTGGTTGTAGCTACGCAATTAAAGTTAGCTTGAAAGTTTTCTTAGCTACATAACATCAGATTGAAGCTTTAATATACTGAAATCTTTAGCAGCGTGTCAGTCCGGACAGGATATATATTATGATGGGTTATTTCTGCTGGTCATTTTATAGTAAAAGGTGAAAGACGGCGTAATTTTTCCAGATGCATGAACGTTAAAATCTGCGGAAAAAAATACTGATATGGTGGACTGGGGCGTGGCTAAACTCCCAGAGATACATCAGGAATAATTACATTAGTCAGCGCCATTTATAAAAACTAATCCAGTCTAAATAGGGGTATAAATTAGTGTTTATATCAATAAAAAAATATGACAAATATTAACATTTTGCACAGTGATGTGAAACTTTAAATATTGGTACAGGGTTTAGAAGAATAATGAGTTAGTTAATTAAAACTGTCGATAATGTGAAACTAAACCATTAATACATACAGTAAATTATCCACGTAAACATTTTAACATACAGGATGAGACTGAATAACCTGACTATTTTTATATTAATTTCCAATTAATTTGCTGCTTGTCAGTTAACGTTAATGTTTGGAGTCACGTTGTTGAAGATACACGTTTCTGACATGCAGCATGTGTTTTTAAATAGAGTTAAAAATAATTAGAAAGATGTTAGGAGGTTTTTGTGAGACTGCATTACACCAACTTGCTGTTCAAGGCCATTTCTTAGAGTTAAAACCGATATGCCTGCAATGCATTATGGGTAATCCTCATGGGACAGATTCTACCTGTTCTCGCATTTAGGATGCTTCTAAAAAAATGGCTGCTGTTTTAACCAAGAACACTAGCTAGACCTGAGTATAAAAATACTAACTACTACTATTACTACAATAATAATAATAATAATAATAATAATAATAATAATAATAATAATAATCAATCATCTTCTTTTATGGAGCATTTTTCATACATATGGTAGCTCAAAATGCTGCACAATCAAATAGTAAAAGTTTAAATTTAATTAAGTAACTGTAAAAAATGATACAAAATTGAATGTAATGGACTACGCAAGGATAAATTTAAAAACTGAATAAATAAATAAATGAAGTTTAGAAGTAATGAAATAAAATATATGTGTATTATAAATACTAAAACAGAGTACACCACAGCATCACGCATGGTGTGTGTGTGTGTGTGTGTGTGTGTGTGTGTGTGTAAGAAAAGACCATGTGTTTCTGTTTATTTTCCGAATTGGCAGCCGCTTTATCCTGCATTATGAACTCAACACTCGGCATCATTTTAAAACCCGGCCTGCTTTCCACATCACGCTAACCCTCGGCCGGTTTTGTAGATGAACCCAAACGTAATTACGCTGGAAATCGCTGTGGTTTGGAACACAGCCGGTGGAACCATGATCGAGTCCACATGTGTTAATTTGAGGCGTTTGTGTTTATTGAAAACGGTAAGTGTGGACTAATTAAAGGCTGCTGCTTGTAAACGTGCGGCTTTTCATTGATTAGCACGTGTATAATTGTTGTGTAAATGTTTGCAATCGACGCTAACTGTGTGCATGAGTGTGTGTGCGTGTGTGTGTGTGTGTGTGTTACCACCCTGAAGTTGATTATTTTCCTATAACAGCACATTATTATGTTTTATTCCTCTTACACCACAGCAATTTCCCATAAAGTACATTTTTATTGATTAAAGAACAACACATCATACCGTGTTTGCTTATGGTTGCATTTAATGAACGATAAACAGTCTTTCCCTCCCCAGCTTCTCTTTTTTCTCTCGCTTGAGTGAATAAACTGAATAATTAAAAAAAAAAACAAAAAAAAACGCAGCTTGTCATGTTACCGAGAAACCGCAAAGCGTAAACTCCTCTATCCTGAAGATGTCGGAAAACTTGAAGTTACAGCTTTACCTCTGACTGTTCCAAAGCGCTGACACTGGAGACTCCTTCCATAAATGTTAAAATAAACATCTCCTTACAGAAAACTCCACCATGTCAATTTGATGAAACATGATTTTAATCCGTTTATGTGGAGCGTCCTCCATGTGAATGAGCTGTTACTATAGAAACAATAACGCATTAGACCGAGCGCATTAATATATGCAGTGTAGCTGATTATTGTGTGTGTGTGTGTGTGTGTGTGTCTGTGTGTGTGCGTGTGTGTGTTGGTGAAGTTTGCTTTTAACACAACCTATGTTTGGAAAAAGAGTGAGAAAGAAAATTATAGAGAGAGGGATTGAGTGAGCGAGAAAAGAGACAGAGATGGGATAATGAACACACTGATTTTGTGAACCCAGACCCTGCTGATGTATACACACACACACACACACTCTCACATGTACCGACACGTGTCACGCACACACACACATGCGTGTGCATCAGTAATGGTCTGTGCTGCAGAAGTTAGCTGAACAGTAACAGGGGTGCCGTTATATAAGCCTGAGTACTGCATGTTTTTAGTCACCTCACTCACACACACACACACACACACACTCATACTCACATTCATACACACTCTCTCTCTCGAGCTGCAGATCAATGAGCCTGCACTCAAAGAGCTGCCAATTTGTCGGCTAATCCATACAGCAGCTGGGCTTTTAATGACACAAATCTGAAACGAGGGGCTGCAGTAAGCTAGCAGCCTTCATTAATGCTACACACACACACACACACACACACACACAGCTGGAGTGTGGTTTTAAAGTCCCAGTCTGCTACAAAAGTGCTTTTCTTTCTATTACATATCAAAAACAAATTTACTCGATCACTGTTACTCAAAAACATATGATTTAGAAAAAATTCAATACCTCGTCCTGAACTGTCTTTTTTTTAAACACAGGATAATAATTCAATTACTACTGAGTATTACACTGAATATTTCAGCTCACTCAATATTTCAAGTCCTGATTTAAATGAATCATAAAAGAGCCTCATTTTTATTCATTTTTTATGTGAATGAAAAACTTTAGTTCAGTTTTTTCTATTATTTAGTGTTTTACCTCCCAGGAAAACTAAGTTACAGCTAACATTAGCTATACAAGCTACTAAAGAAACTACTAAGTGTGCTCATTTGGGTAATAAACAGAATTGTAGAGCTATACGTTAGCTTTCCTGTCTGTAAACCAGCTAGCGAGATCTGGAGGGAATTTTCAGGTGGGAGGAGTCAGAGGCACGCGCTGATGACATCACAGATCAGGGCTTTGTTTAAAACCACGTTTCAAGAACATGCCGTATTTGAAGTGCTGCTTTAAGCTAGCAGGCTTTATTAGCGCTGCTGCACTGTTTGCGCGTGCACACACACACCCATACACACACCCACACACACACACACACACACACACACACAGAATATAAGGAGAGCACAAAGAGACAGATGAAAAGAGAGGAGGAGAGTGACGAAGCGACAGAGCGAGTAAAGAACGCAGGAGTGTGTCTCAAGAGAGAGACGGCTAGCTGAAGATGAAAGGATGTCACAGAAAGGAGGAGACGAGGAGCCAGGGACTGAGGACAAGAAAAAAACGCACACACACACACACACACAAACGCACACACACAGTATGCTCAGAGACATCGAGCCGAGGTTAGCGACTAACAGTGAGACAAAGAATATAAAAGAAAAGGCCAGACGTCTGGAACATTTTTGACTGTTCTGTAGCTAGCAACCCAATTAGCATCTAAAACCTGATGCAGATGACACAGCAAAGTGAAACAAATAAGTAAAACGAGTTAGAACTACATATATAGTGCATTACATAGTGAGCATGGTGTGGTTTGAGACGCAGACGAGCTCTAGTGTTCAGACAGACCCCTTAAAATGGCTGACGTTCTAATAAACACATTCAACTAGTCATGAAGTCCAGCATTTAGAGCAGAGCCTTAAGATGACTTTTTTTTTTCTTAAGTCAGTCGGGTTCAGTTAAAATGGTTCACGTTCTCATAAGAACACTAACTAAACATCACATCTAGTGTTTGGGACAGAGCCTTCAGATAGCTGGCATTAAAATAAGAACACTAAATATTCATTAAGTATTTGGGACAGAACATTAAGATGGCTGATGTTTCAATAAGTAGGATTTGGGACGTCAGTTAAACCGGGTGACTTTCTGGAAAGAACACTAAGTAGACATGAAGTCCAGTATTTGGGACAGAGCCTTAAGATGGCCGACATTTTAGTAAGAACACTAACTGGTCAACGAGTCAAATATTTCTTTAGTGTTTATTAAAGTGGATAACATTCTCGTAAGAACACTAACTAAACATGGAAAAAACATGGAGCCAACATTTTGGCTGACATTTACATAACTAATGTTTGTAATTAAAACAGCTAATGTTTCAGTGAGAACGCTAAATACTCGTGCAAGTCTAGCATTTGGGACAGACCGGTAAGATGGCTGACGTTTTTGGGACAGAGCCGGAGCTCTCATGTTGGAAAAATTATTTTTTACAGCTCGGAGATTTGAGCATAGGCTTCAGGGCACTCAGGGTGATCGCGATTACAGGAAGGTGAATCATCTCGTTCAGGTGGTCTGTGCAATTATAATAGTGGCCATAGGGCATGTGTGCTCATTACACACACACACACACACACACACGGTGGGGTTTCACAGGCCTCTCTAACGAGTGCACTCCTGAGGGATTGTGGCTCTGTAATTGGAGCTCCAGCCCCGCTCACCGTTCAGCCGTGCGGCTCGGCCTCCATCACGCTTTAATGTTCTCCCCGCCCGAGGGAACGCAGAGAGAACGAGCAGATCCACACCCATACACCTCTTTCTCGCTCTCCGCCTCCTCCCCCCCTGCTCGTTTTGTCTTCTATAAGGATAAAGCCGGGTGGTTACAAAGGCAACACTCTCTAATGGCCTGGCTTTATTCATGACCGGCTGCGGCGCTGGGGAAGAGACGAGAGCGAGACGAGGAGAATATTACAGCCCTCCAGACACGAGGACTTTTAAAGCCTCTTTCTCATTTAGAGGTAAAGACCAGTGCAGGCTGGGTAATTTCCATCAGAGGACCCAGCAGCAATAAAGTGCAAAATCCACACACACACTTCTAATTTTTTGAGGTCATACAGGGATGAAGGAAAGTTTTTTACCATTTGAAGGGGCTGAAATTTGAATCTGTGAAGTTAACTTTACTGCATTTCGTTGGCTCTGTCCTCGTACTCTGCACAATGAAAAATAAAGATGAATCTAATCTAATCTAATCTATCTTACATGAATGGCCTGTATTTGCATAATGGAACCTGATTGGCTCTTTCATTTTATGATGCAATAACAATGAGATTTTCAGCTCCCTTTAGTTTTGTGAAAGGAAGTGCCAAAACCGGTGCAATTTTCACGCACTCGATTTCACACTTTTGTCCACTTATTCATAAAAGAAAAGTAGTATAAAGTTTGGGGGGACTTCAGGGAAATGATCGAGGCTCGGCGCACCCAGACAGATGGCTAGGTGATTATCTAAAGCCGTGGTTCTTGGAGTAGGGCCTGTGAAGCATAACTAGGGGGTCTGTGTTTTTTTTTTTTTTTCTTTGTTACAGTAGAGGAAGTCTACTTATAGTTATTAGCCTATTTGCCCAGTCACTTGAATGAAATGGGTTTAATCCAAACCTCAGTAACTTAAAAACTAGTCAGCCTATAAATAATGGCAGCTGGGGCCATAATGTGTTCAGTGGAAAGTTCTGGAATAAAAATGGCTCTAATAAATTATGGCTCTAATAAATTACAAAAATATTTCAATAATGAGCCTAATATTTGAATAGATGGGTGATGTTTATAGTCCATGGTTTGAGGTTGGTGTTCAGTGGTTATGTTTTGTTGCATATTTTATAGCTGATTTAAGGAGCGTTAAAAGTGTAACACTAATACTTATTTGTATGCAGAGAATCTGTTCATTTTTGGTTGAGTTGCTGCAAATTTAGAGGAATTGTGTTTTGCTTAGCGCAGAGATCATCAGCAGGCAGACATCAGACCGCAGCAAAGTGTTTCAGCGGACTGAACTAATCACAGCATTACTGCAGCAGAGCCGATAAACGGATGAAATAAACTGGTAGTAGTTCAGCGACTCTAGAAAGAGAAGTATGAGTTTATTCTCAAGTTTAATACAGACATCATCTTTTCGGAGTCTGTGCTTTAATCAGGATAAAGCGCTATTATGAAACATATTTATAGCCATAAACTGAACACTAATAGCTAAACATTAAAAGCTAACTGTTTGATGCCATTCAGCCATGATAGTCACTTACTCAGGTAAGGAATTTTATGTAACTGAACCTTCAGAAATTTTAGATGAATACCCCTAGATCTAGAACTTGAAAATGACAGAGAATTAAATATGGCAGCTCCCAATAAAAAACCAGCCACTACATTTAAATTCTCTGCTGGAGTCGGAAATGTATTTCTCACCGTCATAGTTGAGACGTTTATTAAGATTGAGTGCTCGGTTGCCTTTGGCTGAGCAAAACATTATCAAATATGCAAAAAAGCTTCATGCCGTGATGCACAAACTGACGAGACACACACACACACTCAGCGCTTATCCTCACCCACACACACACTCGCAACTTTTTACTTCAGACTAATAAAAATGATTTGATAGCTGTTCTGTCAGATGGAGCTACTGTGAAAATGTGAAATGTGCAGTCATCACACACACACACACACACACACCTGATGCATCCCTGCAGCTGGATGCAGCACTTGATGATGCACAGATGTGCCTCAGGCAGTGATTTGGCATGAACACGATGAAGCGCAGGCGGAGAGCAACCTCACGGCCTCGCCAAGGAAATGCGATGAGAAAGAGGGACGAGCCAAGACGGGATAAACTGCCTGGTGTTTTTTTATTTTATTTTACAGCACGGCAGCTGAGACTGTCTGACTGGCCGTCTGCCATGGAGGAAAAACAGAAGAGCGAGAGATCATTAACACACTACAGAAATCCCAGAGAGAGAGAGAGAGAGAGAGAGAGAGAGAGAGAGATTGATTTTGACTTTATAATGCCCTCTAATAATGAACTTGTGTCTGAGAAGAAGCACTTTAAAAAAAAAAAACTGCCACATTTGTTTCATCAGGGAACACGAGCGCGAACGAAAACACACCGTCACATAAGCATGCAAAATTCAGAGCTCATGTCCTCAGAGAGAGAGAGAGAGAGACAGAAACGTAGAGTGAGACAATATAATATAAATGATTAATATAAACCTGTGATCTGCAGCTCCACTCCTCTCAGAGCTGCTGTTATAGAAAATCAATCAGCACCTCCTGACCAATCAGAACGCAGAACAGCGCTGTGCTGTAACACATGCAGGACTGCACTGAGTCACTATCAGCTGTTAGACTGAGCATCAAGAGAAAATAAATATTTTAATTTGTACATGAAATATAAATACACTCCGACTTCTGAACCGTACTGAACACGAAGCGGAGACATGACACTCTGAAGAGGAAGCAGAATAAATTAGCAGAATCGAGTCTGAATACAGGAAGTGCAGCAGGAACACATCAGAGTTCTCATTACAGGAACATGAACCGTCTCAGCTGAAGTAAACACCAACATGAAGCCAAGGCAAAGGCGAGAAAGTTCTGGAACAACATCTGTGTGAAGGTTCATCTGGGGGGAGAAGCTTAAAGGCATCTGTCTGTCTGCCTGTTTATCTATCTATCTATCTATCTATCTATCTATCTATCTATCTATCTGTCATTCATCCTGTTTCTCTATCAATCTGTCTATCTGTCTGTCTATCTATCTATCTATCTGTCTGTCTGTCTGTCTGTCTGTCTGCCTGCCTGTTTATCTATCTGTCTGTCTGTCTGTCTGTCTGTCATTCATCCTGTTTCTCTATCAATCTGTCTATCTGTCTGTCTGTCTGTCCAGGTATCAGTTCGTCTATCTATCTATCTATCTATCTGTCTGTCTGTCTGTCTGTCTGTCTGTCTGTCCGTCTGTGGAGCTTTCTATCTGTCCATCCCTCCATCTATCAGTCCATCTCTGTCTGTCTGTCTATCTATCTATCTGTCTGTCTGTCTCTCATTTCTTGTTCTCTCTCATCTGTTTCTTTCTCCTTTGTTTCTCTTTTTTCTCTCTTATTCTCTGTCCATCTCTCATTTTCTTTATTTCCTACTCCATCTCTCCTTTTCTCTCTCTCTCTCTATCTTTTTTTATCTCCATCTCTTGTTTTCTCTTACTATTTCACTTGTCCTTTCTTTTTCTCATTTTCTTGTTATCTTTTTAATGTATATTTTGCTCTCTCGCCATCTTTCTTTTTGTCTCTTCATCTGTTTTTCTCTTATTCGCGCTCTCTGACTTTCTTGCTCACCCACACGCTCTCCGTCTTCGTCTGTCTTTCCTCTATCTCCCTTTTTAGCGCTCTCCATTTTTTTTCTCTTCCATCTTTATTTTGGTCCATCTCTCTTTGCTCATCGCTCTCCTCCGCTCTGCACTTGCGTGAGTTTGTCTCTTCGATGACTCCGCGTGAACTTTGCTCCACATGTAAATACAGTTTGGTAAAGTTGGGCGAGTGTGTATCCCGCAGCGGCCGTTTTTCACAGCACTGTTAATGTTGCGAGAAGAGCAGAGGCATAAAGAGATACTTTTAATCAGGAAGACAGTTATTACAGCTATTAACATTACCATCCACTTTAGCTAATGAGCATAATTATCCACTAGACCAATGGCGGAGCTCCACATTCCCCTCGTCCCGCTGAGGAATTAATGACTCAGTCTTTTGAGGCTGATAAAAAGAAGGTCAACTCCGTTTAGTACTTCCACTTAGCGATGCTGAGCGATGATTACGTAAGATTGTGTTTTTGGGTTTTTTTTATGAGTATTTATCGTGTGTGTGTGTGTGTGTGTGTTTTTCAGGTTTACTCCAGGAGAGCTACGTGGAGGAACCGGATGGCCTGGTGTCCGTCAACCTTCTCATCATGTGTGCTGTTTCTGCGTTCACCACCGGGGCGGCGCTCTCTGCCCTGATGATCTGCTGGCTCATGACGTTCAAGCACAGGCGCCGCTCCAGGGGCGGGGCTTCGAGCCAGGCTGGGCGTCGCCATGCCGACAGGGAACAGTGCGTGCTAGGACACGGGCGTAGCAGCTCAGCGATTAGCGTGACAAGGATCAGCGGCGTCGATGCGCAGGTAGAGGACCTGTTCACTAACGGCTGGCCTAAATCTGGAGAAATCCAGGATCCGGGATTGCCGACTCCGGAGCAGACGCCTCTGCAGCAGAAACGGCCCGCTCCTGATGTCCACGACCACAGCCATCTCCACCTTCCGGACTCGGATTGGGAGCAGAGCCAAACATTTATCACCCAAACAGGTCCAAATGCCTCCATCATGTACCTGAGCTCTGATTACTTACAAGGCGGTGACGGAGGCCAGCAGGATGATCCGGGTATCCCGAATGTTGAAAGGCAGCGCTATCTCATCCTTCCTCATCCCGCCATACAGAAAGAGCAAAGCAGGCATCATTCGGCTCCTAAGACACGCAATTCCGCCAGCGATTACCGACCGGCGACACCTCAAGACTCGCCTGAGCGCAGGAAGGTGGTATCCGCTCCCAATCCGCACTCGGATTATGGCAATCCGCCACACTGGAGCCAAAATGGCGTCAGCAACAATGGCAAACCCAACAGACACCACCATAACTATCCGATACAGCCACGTACGAACGCAGCGTTGGTGCGACCCGGCGTCCTCCACGCCACCAGGGGGTTCGGCGAGCTGCAGGATTTCAGCCATGTTCTGGGAAGGAGGATGGACAGCGAGAGGGACGTGAGGAGAGAAAAAGACAGAGAGTGTACATCCAACGGACAGTAAAGAGACAGAGAAGCTATCTCTTTTCCAGAGAGCCGTGACTCCCAAAACCTGCCCGAAAAACTGTCTCACTGCCGTCTATAAAATCCCTCAGTGTTGCTCGAAAGACAGTTTTTCAGTTGACCAAGTGAGACAGAATCCAAACCAAGCGTCGAGCTGAGCACTTGCCAGTTAGCCTCATTCCCTGAAAAACCTTTCCCCTCCCCACCTCACGCATCCTTTAGCACTTAGCATGCTAGCAAGGTTCTCCACAGCCCCTCTGCCGACGACACGGAGCCACGTTTCAGGAAACCGGATATCAGTATACTGTGAAGTGTTCGCTCGACTCTACAGCCAACAGTAGCAAGTCTCTCTGAGAGGAAACTGTTCAGTGGACATTTCTCTGCGCTTTTGTTCTTTTTTTAATTCCCTGGTATGTGTATGTGTGTGTGATATACAGGGCACCCTGATACCGGAGGCAAGTCTAGATCTCAGCTCGAAGACTTAACGTAAAGATGATAGAGCCGAGGACGTCTAGCAGTTGAGCCACACTGGAGCTTCTCGCGTACACAGAGCCGATATCAAACAGACTCTTTCAGTTTGTGTTAGAAACGATCAAAGGACAAAAGTGACTTAAAGCAACTTGCGATTGCGATTTTTTTTAATCAGGAATGTGTGTGGATATGTGAGAGATGAACGTCCTGATTTTGACGACTGACAGCGACAACAAGACAAGATCTCAAAGACAACCTGAAATCAAAAATGACATGTTTTTAACCTTATAGTTCGTGTCTCTGGTGTTATTGTGCACGATTCATCAGTATCAATCAGTTAATAAACAAACTTCTTGTTTTTTTGTAACAATCACTCAAAACCTTTTCTGATTTTTCGACATTTCACCACGCACCAGTGGCCGGGGAAAAAAATATTAATCGATAATAACTTGACATGTTTCACCTCCCTTTCCCCCCACAGCCCGTCATCATCAAGAAAAAAAGGCAGAAATATGTTGCGAATAAAATAACGCATATCATAAATCATGTTACTTATAAAAACGATCGGTTTTTAGATTAAAAACTGATCGGCTGATCACTTGATTATTACCCATTACTATAGCGATATTCAGATAATGTTAACATATCTAGCAGTAGCTATCCGATGTTACGTAGCTAGCTGAGTTCATTAGCAAACCTTTGGGAAGCTTTCCTAATGTGTAATTAAAACTGTTTGCCAAGATTGCTAGCACCTCTAAGCCAACTAGACTTACTTTTTTATAATTGTGGGGGGAAGGAAGGAAGTAAGAAGAAAAGGTAGTGCTGATATAATACTTCAAATAAAGTAACACATCAGAAATTGTGTTATGAATAAAAAAGCGTTATAATTTCTGTTTCACACCATATTTCACACCAGATAACGTTAACGCTGCCAGTCTAGCAGTAGCTATCGTATAGTGTTGTTTTGTGTAATTAAAACCGCTAGCATGCTAGCTAGCATTAGTACATCTAAACGAAGAAGTGAAAAGAAAAACTGTTGTGAGTGTGTCGGGTTTAAAAGACACAGAGACGCCTGTCATTCAGCAAAATCAGGACGTCCACGGAAAAGAGCATTCGCCAACAATCGTGGAACAGATCGAGAGACGACACTGCGAGCAGCGAGCTCTGGGGTGGTTTAGAAGTAATAACAATGCCAACGATAATAACTGTGGGTGGAGTTTGTGTGTGTAAATGTTTCTGATGTGTGTTTGCTGCTGGATACGAACACTGAGGGCTTTTGTGAGTGTCTTTCTGTCTTTCCGCCTCACTGACTCGGCTTCTCTCTCTTTCTCTCTAAATCTCCCTCTTTCTGTAAAGTGAAATGTGATCTCTCTCTCTTTTTCTCTCTTGCTCTCTCATCTTGTCTCTGGGGTGCTGCTTCGGGAAGCGTCTCTGAGACACTGAGGCTCTTTGTTGCGGGCCGGACAGACGAGGCTCGTCGAGGCGTTATGAGTCGGGCAGTGAGGGAATAGCAATGAGCGGCAGAATGAGTCCGTCCCTCTGGGGCTCCGTCCTGATTGGAGTGAAGGTTTTTGCGGGTCATCAAAGGGAACAGGTCGGTAGGGTGCAAAGGAATTAATGTTAAACACCAACCTCAGCTTCTTCCTGCGCTTTCATTTCCAAACCAATGCCAAAAAAAATCTAATTATCACTGAAGAAGAGTAACATGATGACATCATCAAGAGCTCCAACCAATCAGATGCAGTCAAGGAATGACTGGAACACTACTACTTCATCGTGTCATCAGATCAGATCATAAGACGCACCCCTGTTAATACCCATTTCTTAGAAAAAATCGTAGCTTCGTTGTGTAAGTTGTGTAAGTTATTGTTGCGTTTTTCTTTCACGTTATTTTATTTCATTGAGAAGATACAGTGTATCTGGAGCATAAACACTGTTTCACCTGCATAACTCCATTTCTCTCAGGAATAAATGGGTTTATTTGGCAATTTGCTCATTTTCGTATGCGCAAAGAATCATTTTTGAGTACAAGCGGGATTACTGTTGCATTGCGTGTTTTCGCTTCATGCATCGGCTCATTTTATATAGATACGTTTATTTGACAATAAAAACACATGCTCGCTTTTAAAACTGTTGAGGATTAAAACATAATTAATCCTTTATTTATTATTCAATACACCTATAGAAGTATATAAAATATATTCCTGCACAAGCAGCTATTAAACCAAAAAAGGGATAAAATATGTAGAACTACTGCCCAGTTGCGTAACTGGTTTTTATAATATTACTACTACTTTTTAAAAAGTATTATTTATTCAGAATCATCTGCGTGACATTCAGCGTGACATTGATGTGAGTATTTCCACTGCATGTCAAAAGTTTTTGAACCCCCGTGTTAATATTTTTGTTTAAACTTCAAGAAACTGGTTCACGTTAAATCCTCGGAGTAAGAAATTGGTATCAGTGAACTGTGAAAAACGTGTAAAAGTTGACTGTGACGTTTTCTGTAAGGAGACGTTTATTTAACATTATGGAAGGAGTCTCCAGTGTCAGCGCTTTGTAACAGTCAGAGGTAAAGCTGTAGCTGTAAGTTTTCAGGACAGAGGAGTTTACGCTTCTTTGTGGTTTAACATTAACATGACAAGCTGGAAACAGTACCTCTGCTCCCTCCACCCTATCGTGGATTAATTTCCTATAATAGGACGACACGTGCTGTTTTATTCCTTAATGATTTGATTGTGAATGCTGGGTAAACTGTACTGAAACATAAAAAACCCTTTTGACTTGCAGTGTATGTGTTATAAAATAAGAGAATCCCGAAAATATGAAAACAATTAATTATTTCTGTTCATGCCCTCTTACTTGCCAAAGTAAGTAACTTGTCAAAACTCGCAGAGGAAAAGCACTCTCGTGTTTCTCAGAACTTTTCTCCGTGTTTCTCGTCTCGTCTCGGTCGTTTTCTGAGTAATGACCCGAATGCACAAAAGCACTCTCTGAAGCATTTGCGGTTATGTTTATTTGGCCGATTGTGACCTCCTGAGAGTGCTGAGTACAGGAGAACATGAAGAGACATGGGGGAGAGAGAGAGAGAGAGAGAGAGAGATGGACACTGTTTGTGCAGAACGTCAGATCTGATCGAATCAGCCGACTTAATGGAGAGACGGATGGTGTATTAGCGTCACTGGCTATATTCATCACAAACATCAATGTGTATTAAAGAATCACGACTGATGGAGAGAGAGAGAGAGAGAGAGAGAGAGAGAGATGAACAAAATCCACAGGAGAGAGACAAAAAGTGCATGATCTATAGAATACCCTATGGATCTCATTACCATGTCTGAGTGTGTGTGTGTGTGTGTGTGTGTGCGTGAGATTTCTAAGTGAATTCCTCACTGTAGAGTCAGTTGTTTTTGTTTCAGCGTTTTCCTCCTCCATGCATTTTTGAGTGTCAGCTCTGAAAATGTCAGTGTGCGCTTTTAGCTCCACCTTGAGGCTTAAAAGTCATCTGTGCGCCTCTTTCCTCCTCTTTCCTCTTCTCTCTTTAGCCTGCATGTAGTCGAATCAGCTGAGACATGTTCGTTGTGTGTGTGAAGTTTGCTTTTTTGTTTTTGTTCTGGAGTTACGAGTCTGACTGAAGTAATAAATATCTCTCACTCGAAATTCTTTCTATAAGGCCTCAGAAAATTTCCAGCTCAACTACTTCTCAAAAAGCTTCACGAAAGACTTGAAACTAGCCCAAAAAGTTTGAAAAAGAGAGAAGTGTTTGTCTTCTTTTTCTCCGTCTTTGCATAGGAAACGAGGTCACCATGGTGCGCACGCATTTCTGATTCTCAGTATCTGCAATACACTTTCATTATCGTCTGGTACGAGCGTTATCTACCCCGTGAACTTCTTTCCCTCGCCCCAACAGAAAGAGCGCTGTACATCATAGTCTGCATTTACACTTTGCCTTTGTTTGCAGAAATTGATCAGATTTACTTCCGATTATTTGTTTAAAAATAAGATATTGGTGACGTAGAGTGTTTTTAAACTAGCCCCTAGCTAGCCAGGTAACGCATCTGTCAAATGTTTGCTAACATGTGAGTGTCTTCTAACTTTCTTCTAACTTTTTCAGCTATTTATTACCTCAGACTTGCGTGACGTTACAGTGTTCAGCTACATGGTGAAGTTTAATTTGTTTATTAACCGTGACTGAAGTCCCACTGTGTCCTAAAAGATTTCAGATGAGTCAGTCTATTTTTCTATTACTTGTTAGCTTGGCTAATCGACTACATTTTCAGTGTAAGGGAATAAGGGGAAAGTTGTGTAAGTTAAATTATTTTCTGAACTTTTTGTTTAATATAGCCTGAGCTCCGTGTTTGCCTATCAAGCCATGATACATTCTCTCTCTCTCGCACTAGCGCTAAGCGCCACATGCCTGATTAGCCTGAGTGCATCTCAGCTCTTAATGTGATGACAAGAGTAGAGAGGAGATCCTCGGAGGGGCACATCAGAGACGAGACGGTCATATCTCTCTCTCTCTCCCTTCTCTGCACTCGTTGCCCTGTTTAATGTGATTGCTTTAAAGTCTGCCAGCAATTCCTGAGGCAGAAGTTAGCAAAGCTCTCAGCCAAGTCAGACACCGACTCGTCCTTCCCGCTGAACCACGCACGATTAACGTGATTAACACGATTAACAACCGCGACTTCAAGGACACGTGAGTCACGCTGCCGGGAGCAAACGCCTCAGCAAGTCGGCTAATCTGATGTACAAAGTTCAGCAAAACTCTGTAGCACTATTCTTTCATCTTAGCATTACATCCTTGCCATTTTCCTAGGAAAGCTTGTATCATTTAGAGACATCACACACATCACATCACAACAACTAGCTAGCTAATTAGTGATTTCTATCTGTCTGATTCAGCTGCCTTCTCAGACGATATGAGATGATTCCAATTAAATGTGGGCTGAATTCTGTAACAGTCTGTGTGCTAACACGTGTTCTGCATTTTTTTGTGTATTATATGATGAAGATCCTCTAACGATAGACCTACGATTAAAAAAAAAAAGACTACGTTCTCCTTACGTTATCAATCAGTGTGATCTGGTAATCAGCAGGCTCGCGCGAACACAAACATTCTTCTAAGTGAGTTTGAGGAAGTAAAGAGAATGTTTTGTGTATGTTTTGCGAGCATACTTTTTTGCGAGCGTACTTGTAGTTGTCTCGTGAGTTTTGCGTCATCCTGAGCCGTCCTACTATTGATCGTAGCAGCGCTTACAGTCTGCGATTTTAATCAAAAACCTCTCACACTGCCAGAACTTCACTATCATCGGCTGTCTTTTGGTGGTCAGATTAGTTGTTCTAAGACCGCAGATTTCAAATCACAAACGATGAATACTGTGAAAATACAGCCGAAAATTGTGAGGTGTAAACCCAGATGTCGTCAGTACACTCGTTTAAAACCTATCACAGCGCACAAGGACGATAAACAGATATGATAAGAAATATGTTACAGGTTACATTGCTAACTTAGTTTTATTACGCAATCACAGTACATAAGGTGACGATGTCTTGCCATGCATTATGGGTAATACACACAGCCACACAACATTTGATTTGATATATAAAATGGCGTAAGAGCGATTAACCCCTAATGAGCGCAGAATCTCCTGAAGACCTGAAATCTCATTCATTTCTCCTTTATTAAAAAAGAAAGACATCTTTTGTCAATTTTAACCACTTTCAGCCCTGGTGTGTGTGTGTGTGTGTGTGTGTCAAACAAAAGCCGCCCTATCCGGAACGCACACTTCACAAGGGGCCTTATTCGCCAAGCCCTAATTAAAAGCCTGCTTGTGAATATGATGTCCGGAGAGCCCGAGGCGACGGCCCACTGAGCACGACTCTTTTATATTCTCCTTTCCTTTCTTTAATAGGTGTATAACCCCCACCACCGCCACCTCCATCACCGCCGTCCCTCTTTCTCCCCCCTCAAGCCATAACCAGGCAGCATCAGTGGGTCACTAATGGAAAGAGGGTGTAGCTAACAGGAGCCTGAGTCACGACACACTTTTTATTTTGGAATAAGCGTGAATCAAAGGGGATTCGGCGGCGGATACATGGTCCATATTTATAGCTGGGGTCAAAATACAAGAGCAGACATGAAAATCAGAGGTCCAGGAATTCATCAGTTCAAAAGAGGCAGGCGGAAGTAAAAAGCTGTAAACATGACTAGCAGTGCAAACACAAGGACTGGGAAATACGCTAAGATCAGAATATTCAAGTAATCAGTACAAGCAAGACTTTAAACCAGCTGTGTACACACACACATTAATGAGTACCGCTGAGACAACGATACCAATAACCAGAGCTGGATAAACAGGGGTTTTTCTGAGGCCTCGTCCGCACATACACATATTTTTAAAAGGGTAGTTTTTATTTTTCCATTTCCGAAAAATAAATCAGAGCTTCTGAAAATAACTCCATCTACATGAACATTTTTGGAGACGCTCACATGAGCACACTAACCCAGTGATAGTGCGGCTGAGCTCAAATAATTAAGGCTAATAATACATGGTTTTAAAAAAACATTTTTGAACAAGGTAATCGCTGATATGGTGAAGTTTTCTGCGAGTCGATGTCGATGGGTCCAAAAGTCTGAGACCACATTGAAAATCTGGGATTTTTTTTTTTTTCATTTAAAATTGGAAATAAACAGAAGGATTTAGAATTGTGAAATATTTAAAACAAAGAAAGTAAATGTTCAATATCTTGAAGATTTAATATTCATGATTCTGCACTATTTCTAGGTCTCTATTTAATTGTAAGCAAATGTGTGATATTGATCATGTTAACTGCTTTGGACAAAAGGTCAGATTTTCCTCATGTCTAATCTCTTCTATTGAAGCATGTGATCAGACGACACTGATGGATTTGATCTGAAATGGATCATCAGGTTTTACACAAACACATGGTGGAGTTCATGCCAGCTCAAGTGCACACTGTTATTAAAGCAAAACAGGGACGAACCAAATACTAAGTAACTCTGAAATTCATGTAAATATTTCTAAGATTCTACTTTTCACTCAAGTTGTTGTCAATAATATCATTTGTAATAAAAAATTGTTGTATTAAATTAGAAATGAATGAAAATAGAAGCATTTTCACTAGTGCTCTCAGACTTTTGGACGTCACTGTATGTTACCTTTGTGTAACATTTATGGAAGGAGTCTCCAGTATCAGCGCTTTGCAACAGTCAGCAAGTTTCTGCTGGTTTTTTTTTTTTTGTCTTATAAACTTCAAGAGAGAGAATAAAGAGAGGCTGGTGAGGGAACAACTGTTTACTGCTGCTATAACGTAAGCGAGAAGACGAACCAACTTGTTGCGCTGACGTTTCATAACATTAAATGTAACTCTAAATGGATAAAAAGTGTAACGTGTTGTTCAGTAATAAATTAAAAAATTTCCTAATTGGCAGATGACAGTGCTATAAGAAAAATCACACACTTCAGGACGTGCTGTTATAAGAAAATAATCAACTTCACGTCATGTTGAGCCGTATCACACCACCCGGGGTGGATTATTTTCATATAACCGCACATCCCGGAGTGTGTTACTCCTTATAACATCAAAAGTCTCAAGAATAAAATTAAGAGCTGTGTGTTGAGTGGAAGAGAAGGCGAAATGAGGAAAAACACCGACGTGGACAAAAGTTCTACAACTAAAAATGACAAACAGGACAATTCATTTTCCTACCTGAGTTATCATGTTATTGATGTTAACGAACTTTTTAACAAAATGGCCGACCCAGTCTGTCAACACAAGACCTTGATTCAGACGCTACATGTTTCCATGGCTACAGCTACATCTCTGAATGGTGGGTTTCACTTTTGTAGTACTGAAACAAGACTTTATCTTCATTACTGTTTTGCTATTTAAAAAAAATAACATTGACGCGTGGCTTCAGTGGAGCGTGTACC
The DNA here is from genome assembly GCA_022758105.1 of Pangasianodon gigas. Taxonomy (NCBI): domain Eukaryota; kingdom Metazoa; phylum Chordata; class Actinopteri; order Siluriformes; family Pangasiidae; genus Pangasianodon; species Pangasianodon gigas. The sequence continues at coordinate 2,040,855 of CM040461.1, read as the reverse complement.
GTCGTTTACCAACTCGTAGCTCATCATGAGTCACAAAACGTACAGTATCTTTTATTCTGTTGGAGTTGAGTATAAAAACGAATCAGAGAGCAAATTATTGAGAAAAAACAGGAAGCAGGAAACGGAAACTGACGGAAACATCAGCACTGCCCCAGTTTTCATGCAGCAAACACACATCGGTGAAAAAGAGCACAAACGCTATTGATTTGCATTTTGTAAAGCTGTAGAGAAACCTGTATTAGCCAGCACTGATCTCATTTTATATCCTGTTTTGTTGCTTTGTTTGTTTGTTTGTTTGTTCGTTTGTTTGTTTTCCATGAGGTTTTGGTTGGTTTTCAGTGATTCGTCTTTGGTGTGTGTATTTTTTGTATAATGATGATGATGATGATGATGATGATACTGTGAACTGAATCCCAGTATTCGCTCCTGAGCAGTGATTTGGGTGTTTTGTTTTTTTTTTGGTTCTTCTCAAAACATGAAAGGACTTTCTTTCTTTCTTTCTTTCTTTTTAAAAGCAAAGAACAAAGAGCCATGTTTTTTTGAAAGTGATACCTGCCTCCTCGTACATGTCCATGACTTCAGTACTTCAGTGTAACTTAAGTGAACTTTTGTGCATGAGCTCAGAGTGTTCTTCACACAGTGTGCACTGTCGAGTGCTCTTACACTCCATCAGTCACATGCATGCTCCCTGAACCACACACACACACACACACACACACACACACACGCACACACACTACAGTGAAAAGACACAAAAAGGAGCCAATAGGAAAAGCTGAGGTCACACATCACAAATATGTCTGTTGCTTTTAAAATGTCACTAAGCATGGAGTGTGTGTGTGTGTGTGTGTGTGTGTGTGCACACTCTGTTGACTTTTCTTACTCCAATAAACCACCTCAATCCACTTTCTCTCCTGTTTTTTTAATCTCTCACCCATGACTGATTCTCCAGTGACAGGATTATTTTAATATTTAATTTTTTTAATATATATGATTTCTCATTGGGTGATTTCTGCATTATTCTTCATTACCGAGTGTAAATTTCATGTCACACACAGTTTAAAGGTTTAGCAGCTCATTTATTAATTCATTTTCACCATGATTGACTTGGAAACAGTTCAGTGTCACGTAATTACAGTAATTTTGTGGGTGGAAACGAGTCGATGGTGCTCAAACGCGTCGTTAACGTGGCTAATGCTGCCTCTGGGTCATGTGGAAAGGTTTACGGGAAAACGCAAGGTGATTAAATAATCATTTGGACAAATTTCAGTAGCAGAAACACAGTTGTTTCTTCTGAAATAAAAAAATAGAGCAGCAACAGTGCACTTTTTTAGCATATGAACTTGTTTCTCAGTAAATTAGCAGCATCATATCCAGCTTAATTAGCTAGCTTAATTTTTCACAGAATGTTAGCGGTAGAAAGAATGTGAATCGTTGGGAAGTGAACACATTACATGATTTTTGTCATATTCCTCTTATATCATGGCAGTTTTTCAGTGAATCATTATTTATTAATGAACAACACGTTGTACTTTTCATCCATTTATAGTTACAGTTAATGTTGTGAAACATCCACAAAACAAGTTCCTGTTGTCGCTTACGTTATAGCAGCTATAAACAGTCGTTTCTCTCTCAAACTTAATAAGACAAAAAAACAAAATGCAGCTTGTCATGTGACCGAGATACTGCGAAGCGTAAACTCCTCTGTCCCTGAAGATGTCGGAAAACTTAGTTACAGCTTTACCTCTGACACTGGAGACTCCTTCCATAAACGTTATATAAACGTCTCCTTACAGAAAACTTCACCATGTCAATTATTTGATTACATGTTTTTTTTTTAAATCCGTTTATCTAGAGCATTCTCTGCACTCGTCCCTGTGAATGAGCTGTTATTATAGAAACGATAACGTATTAGAGAGAGCGCATTAATATAAACCTGCACTACTGTCAGAGCTGCTGGTATAGAAAATTAATCAACACCTTCTGACCAATCAGAATCCAGAATTCAACAGCGCTGTGCTGTAAACAATAATAACAGACATGAATGCTTAATTGGTAAAAAAGGGGAATAAAATTACTCATATACTACTGCACAGGTGATTTTTTTTTCATGTGGCAGCTGTAGAGCAGCATGAAATATAGCTGTTTAGATTTTTGGCAGGTTCTTGCATCATCTCAGAGCTGCAGGTCTCATGACTGCAGGCAGTAAAGCGTTTCCAGGTGCTGGAAATAAAAATACAGCCAAAAAAATCTCTGTAATCTGTCGAACTCATCTTTGACCTTAAGTGTTAGCGACAGCAGGCTAGTCTGGTGTGATTTGGTGAGGTATCAGTTACTGACGTGAGATCTAAGTAGAGATTTGTTTATGTAAGTCAGGGCTTATCCAGGATCACGTTTCCCATAATGCACTGGTTTAATGCAGGTGACGTGGATGATTAGAGTCCAAATCAGCAGCACAGTAAATATTCAGTCTAAAAGAGTTGAACTCTCACAGGGCTATGCCTATTTTCTAAAAAAAAAAAAAAAAATAGAAAAGCTACCATTTCAAATGGATGTGATGTTTTAAAAAAGATTTTCAGCAAGTCAGACTGATGACGCACACAAACCCTGACTGAACAAAAAGGTTGAAGAGCAAATAAATAAAAATGCAAACCCTTTACAGAGTGCTGGTTTATAGTTTAATATCAGTTAACTGTTATTTATAGAGAAGAGGTTTTATGTTTCCTGTTTTCCTGCCATATTGCTTTCTTGCTCCAATCCGCACTACAATTATTTTAAACAGTGGTATTATTTTATGTTATTATTTATCCTTTCTATTTCTTTTTTTTTTTTTTTTATTCAAACTAAATACTAGGAAGCTTGTGCATATGACAAAAAAAAAAAAAACACTCAGAATTATTTTTTTCTCATTAAACCAGGATCAACAAGATGCAACTGAACTCTTTCATGCATAAATTTATATTTAAAACCACATCCAGATTCTGTAGAAGTTTTTTTTTTTTTTTCGATTAATAATTGCATGTCATATTAATTTGGACTTTTTTCTAAATATCACTTTTATTAAAAAGTAAACAGATTGTCCATGTGCAAAGATAAAACTCTGTACCTGAAATTTAAAAAAGAGTTAACAATCAAATCTAAAATATTTAATATTTTAATAAAAATAAAGACTAAAATTATAGAAAACATAATTTCTCATAACAGTGAGCTTTCAGTATTTGTTAGCTACATTAGCCCTTAGCTTCAATGCTAAACCTGAGACACCAAACATTAATTCTGGAGAAATTCTGTTAGTTTTTTTTCTGAATTGTTCTTTTAAAGAGCATCGACTACCTGCAGCCACACGGGGGCGCTGCTCACCACCAATAGTGCTGTTTCTAATGAGTTTGGATGATTTGTAATAAATCTGAGCAGGAACCATGAGTGTTTTATATTGCATATATAAATTATATTTATTTTAATAATTTTAAAATAATTTCCTGTAAACTTTAAATAAATATAATAAATAAATATAACACCTGAGTATTTAGCAAACTAATAATGAACTTCTAGCATCCTTCTCTTCAAGTATACTTAAAAACTTAAAAACACTGGCATATAAATAATATGCTAGTGTGCTTCTCATCTCTAAGTACGTAGATATGGCAGTATATGAAAAGTACAGTGTTCAGCTCTGTAAGTATACATTAGTGTGTCTGTAGTACATGTGAATTCACTCGGCAGATTCGAGCACAATGTGTGTGAGATTAGTGGAAGGTTTACTTCATTCCTAGGTGGGAGAAATTACAGAGATGATCAGGAGATCTCTTTCAGATTTTCTTTCCCTGTGGTCACATTTAATGTGTTTGTGTCCTTGATGTTAAAAAAGAGCTGCAAAAGTGACACAAGCTGACAAAAACAGCCTTCATTTTTGTAGCATTAACGTATGTTGAGCTATTATAGTGTTTAGCTATTGTGTGTGCGTGTGTGTATGTGTGTCTGCGTGTGTGTGTTTATATATATATATATATATATATATATATATATATATATATATATATATATATATATACCTACGATTCTGGGAAACCTGATGGTTTTAAGCTACAAACAGATTCCTGGCCCAGTTACCCAGAATCCTATGTGGGTCATCCTCTTGTGTGAGGGTTTTGTGTGTGTGTGTGTGTGTTATGCAGGAAAAGGTGTGTAATTACTACATATAGACTCTTTCTGGGAACACATTGTTCGAACGTCGGCAATCAAACACACACAAGGAGAAAAAGGGGAAATGGCTGATCAATCGTCTCTAATAATAAACCCAAGAGTGCAGTGTTATTGTTGGTGTTGATGGTGTTGATTAATTTTCCTTATACCCCAGTGCAGTTGAATTCTCCAATCTGATTGGTCAGAAGTACAACCTCATAGCTCGGACAGCAGTTCCGGCTGTAACTTGAACGATAGGTTTATATTAATGTGCTGGCTGTAATAAGTTATCGTTTCCATAGTAACAGCTCATTCACATGGAGGACGCTCCACATAAATGAATTCAAAAACGTTGATGTGGTGAAGTTTTCTGTAAGGAGAAATGTGTTTATTTAACATTGATGGAAGGAGTCTCCAGTGTCAGGGCTTTGTAACAGTCAGAGGTAAAGCTGTAACTTTCTCGGTAATTGTGTTTTTTTTTTTTTTTCTATCACAACTTCAAGAGAAAAAAAACAGAGGCTGGTCCAGGAATGACTGTTTATAGCTGCTATAGCATAATCGAGAACAGAAAGTTGCTTGGATAATTTAAAGTAACTATAAATGGAAAAAAAAGCATGACATACTTGTACTTTAATAAATAAAAAGTTAATTGTTGGCAAATTGCTGTGGTGTAAGAGGAATAAAACACTTGCTGTGATTGTAGGTGATAACTGTAACTCCACTTCATCACACCACCAAGTCGTTGATTATTTTCCTATAACAGCATGACACCTTATATAACACACTTCACAGATGACATTATGACATACTGTTTCTGTAAGAATGCATCGCTGATTTATATATTTTAAACATTTACACATTTTTATACTGAAATCTATGAAATGATTTTTTTTTTTTTCTGAAGAATTGCCGTCTGAATGTTAAATGTGACCCAGATACTGCACACAAGTGCAGGGACATCTAATCTTTTACACAAAATGGATGCCTAAAGCATACAATCTGACCCTTATCGTGTTTTGGATTGCTTCCTGTCGCACTTTGGGGGTAAAATAATCATCAGCCAAATGCAGAAATGTACACAAAAATGCACATTATGTAATATTGTACCATATTACTGTGGTGAGTTTTATCTCCTGTAAAATAACTTCACAATTCACCCAAAACCTGCTTCATTAATAACACCGTAAATCAGCAGAACTGAGAACTGAGAACTTCACCTCTGAGTCCTGAGCTCTGATAACTTTCTGTACTAAACCTCACGACTGTTTCTCTATCTAACGTCCTCAACTCAGTCCTTATTATCCTTCCATCAACAGGCACAAACACACAGGGGTGAAATATCATGTCTCCTGGATCACTGAGCAGCATGTGAGACTGACACACACACACACACACACACACACAGTGCAAGAGGTAAAATGAGTCATACAAATAAAAAAAAAAAAGCAGTGTCAGTGGAATGAGAAATACAGCAATATATATTGAACACACAGAACAGGACAATTACACAGTAAATGGTCTGATTGGTCAGAAGGTGTTGATTAATTTTCTGTAACAGCAGCCCTGACAGTAGTGCAGCTACAAATCACAGGTTTATATTAATGCGCTTGTTCTAATACGTTACTGTTTCTATAGTAACAGATCATACACGTGGAGAACGCTGTACATATACAGATTTTTAAAAAAACGTGTGTGTTTATTGATATTTTGATGTTACTGTAAGGAGAAGTTTATTTAACATTGATGGAAGGAGTCTCCAGTGTCAGCGCTTTGTAACAGTCAGAGGTAAAGCTGGAACTTTAACTTTTCTGACATTTTCAGGACAGAGGAGTTTACTTCACTTTTTTGCCATTTCTCTGTAATATGACAAGCTGCGTTTTTTTGTTTTTTTTTGTCGTATTAACTTCAAGAGAGAGAATAAAGAGACGCTGGTGAGGGAACGACTGTTTATAGCTGCTATAACGCAAGTGAGAAATAGTTTCATGGACGTTCCATAACATTAAGCGTAACTATAAATGTATGAAATGTATGATGTCATTCATTAATTTATAAAAAAGTGTCATTGTTGGCAAATTGCTGTGGTATAAGAGGAATAAAACACTCCTGTTTGGAGAGGTAACAGTGACTCCGCTTCATCACACCACCCAGGCGCTGATTACTTTCCTATAACAGCACAACACGGAGTGTTTTATTCCTTACTTAAATGCAGACATTTATTATTTAGCTGTTTTCATTCATTACCTGAAAAATATTTTATGCTGTCTGATGCTTAGAGTTATTGCTTGTTGAAACTGTAAATAATGTTAATGAAGAGAACTTTAAAGTGTTAGTATTTATCACACTGTATAGTTACAGTTCACTATATTAGCTCAGTGTTAGATTTTTAAATCAATAAGTACATCACTGATTCTCGTTGGAGAAACTGAATGGAATAGACAGCTCTGCTTTTTTATTTTATTAAATGACACTTTTTTATGATTTTTGAACAGATTTATCACACTGTATTGTATTGTATTGTATTGTATTGTATTGTCAAGTCGAGTAGGCTTCTAGATCAGTGTGTTATCTCCAAAAACAGTACAGTAAGAACCGAGAACTTTGCTACCTGTGAGCCCTGAACCCAGATAATCTCCTGTACCAAAATCCCAGCAGATCTATTTTGCAGTCTAACGTCCTCCAGCCACGTCAATTCTTACTGATATTCCACCATCATGTGTACAGTAGAGCGAGAAGTCATTCATGGTGTAACACACAACATACTACAGACTACATGAAGGCAAAATGTGCGACAGTCTAATAAGTGTGTATTAGAGTTATGTGTGTAATGTGTTGATGTGATGAAGTTTTCTGTAAAAGACGTTTATTTAACATTTATGGAAGGAGTCTCCAATGTCAGAGGTACGTAACTGTCAGAGGTAAAGCTGTAACTTTATGTTTTCCGACATCTTCAGGAGAGAGGAGTTTAAACTTTTTGCTGTTTTTATGCAACATAACAGTGTGTGTGTGTGTGTGTGTGTGTGTGTGTTTTTAAATATTTATTTATTATATTTCAAGAAAGAGAAAAACAGAGAGGCTGGTGAGGGAACGACTGTATATAGCTGCTATAAGGCAATATTAAAGGTAGTAACTATTAAAGGTAACTAAAAACAGAGAAAAGGTATGACCATCATTGCCAGTTGCTGTGGCGTAAGAGGAATAAACCACTTCAGGATTTGCTGTTATAGGACACTAATCAGCTTCAGTGTGGTAACAGTAACTCCACTTCATCACTCCATCCTGTTGTGGATTCTTTTCCTATAACAGCATGACACAGAGTGTTTTATTCCGTACTTAGTACTTGATGTCAATCTCCAGACTGCTAGCTGTTCTATCTGTGTATATGTTTGAGACGACACTCAGGATAACTCTCTCTCTCTCTCTCTCTCTCACTCTCTCTCTCTCTGTCTCTCTCTCTCTCCATCGTTCTGTGTGTTAGCCTCACTAACAGCAATCACAAGCCCTCATCACATGTCAAACATCGATCACAAGGTTCCTGTGACCACAGAGCTGGCTTTGTTCTCTGCTCTACTGCCCCTGTGGTTAAATAATTGCACCCTGTGAAGGGTAAAATTGAATTTATGCGACATAAAAGACTATTTCTGTACAGAGCTGAAGTGAGTGAGAGTGAGAACCTGTTCACAGGAACGTCATGTCAGGAATATGGTGGAAAGTACTTAAGTAATTAAGTGTTTCATTTTTCATTTGTGTTTCATTTTTTTTAGACTTAAATAGCATTTGAATGGGTTTATTCTTATACTATACCAGAGTAAAATTAAATACAACACTGAATTCATATTAAAGCTTTTTACACTTTTCTTTTTCCAAATCTCAAAGACGCTCATCTGTTATAGGAAAATGATTTACACTGAGATGGTGTGACACGAAGTTGTTTATTTTCCTACAACAGCATGACCCAAAGTGTGTTATTCCTCTTACACCACAACAATTTGCCAATGATTACAATTTTTAATTTATTAATGAATGACACATTGTGCTTTTCAACCATTTAATGTTTCGGGACGTTGGTGAAACAAGTTAATTCCTGTTCTCACTTACGTTATAGCAGCTATAAACAGTCGTTCTCTCTCAAAAAAAACACACAAAAAAAAAAAAACACAAAAAAAACCCACAGCATTCACGTTATCGAGAAACCACGAAGAAGCATAATTGTCTGTCCTGAAGATGTCGGAAAACTTACAGTTACAGCTTTCCCTCTGACTGGTACACAGCTCTGACACTGGAGACTCCTTCCATAAATGTTAAATAAACGAGATACGTGAACATTAATATACAACTCATTCATGTTAGAGCAGGAACTACTGTCAGAGCAGCTGTTAAAGAAAATTAATCAACACTTTCTGATTCAGGAATTCGACAGCGCTGTGGTGTGAATATATTTCAAACCTCCAATCAAATCAACAGAATCAGTACAGATCTCAGAACCAGCCGTCTTTCCACAGGAACAGTTTGTATAATTATAATGAATCTCAGTCGCTCTCTTTTCTACATTAAAGTCATTTCTAAAAAAAACTTTCATGAAAAAGTGACGTGGCTGAATACTGACTCTCTCATCCTTTTTCCCTTCCTCTTCTTTATTCTTTCCTCTCTGCATTTCTTCCATTCGGTCCATTTTGTCAATTCTTTTCTCTTATTCACTCCACCTCATCTTTTTTCCTCTAGAATTCTTATCCTCCTCTTTTTTATTTCTACCTCCTCGCTTTTCCTCTTCTCTCCTTTCCCTTTGTTTCCCCATATCCCCTTTACTCTTCTTCTGCCCTTTCCTCTCCTTTCTTCTCTTCCTCTCTTTTTCCCTTCATTTTTTCTCTTCTTTTATTCTCCTATCTCCTCTGTCCTCTCATCTGTACATTATTCCTCTCCTTTTTCTTACTCTATTCTTTCCTTCTTTCTTCATCTCTCTCACGTTCTTTCTCCCTATTTCTCTGTCTCTCTCCCCAATTCTCTGTCTTGCTCTGTCGTTCTCTTCCCATTTCTCTGTCTCTCTCTCTCCCTATTTCTCTCTGTTTCTCTCTGCCTCTTTCTCTCTCCTCCCTTTCCCACTTTCTTTCTGTTTCTCTTGATCCCCTTTTCTCTTTCTCTCTCTCTCCCCATTTCTTTTGTCTCAGTGTCTCTCTCTCTCTCTCTCTCTCTCTCTCTCTCTCTCTCTAGTAAAGTTTTATTCTCCTGACCACGACTCCAGCACTGAATTAGATTCTCACTCAGTTCCACCCCAAGTCTCCGTCTCAGCCACGGCTTCCTCCCCGCTCTGTAATTTTCTGTCTCTTTTCACTTTTTTCCTGTCCTGCGGAAACAATAACGGAGGACGGCAAGACTGACACGTGCAGGCATGACTTCTGATTCATTTATTTTAGGAAAGACCTCCGTGCACATGGACTCAGTCATCCTGTAGCTGCACATTTAGGGCTTTCCTGATCATCTCTCCTATTATTAAGAATCTTTTTTTAAAGAGATGCAGGCCACTGAAACGTCTCTCTGCTGCCTCGCTGCTGTGTGTGTAATGACTCTCTACTGTTTCATGTGTGTTTCTGGCGTCACACTAACCAGCAGGAGGCTCTGCGTCTTCAGCTTTCACTGAACTGGACTGATTTAATGAATGTCAGTCCAATCATTGTCTGTCTGCCTGTCTCTATCTATCAATCTGTCTATGTATCTATCTATCTATCCATCTGCACACAAAGGTTATGTGGTTCATTAGTCGTCTACACTCCTTCAGGCTTTTTTCTCACTTTGTTTGTTGTTTTTCAGTTTGTCGTGAGAAAGGCATCACCCTGAAATTAAATTCTCAGTGAACTGTTTGTCTATCCATCTGTCTGTCTGTCTGTCTGTCTGTCTGCACACAGAGGTTTTGAGGTTCATTAGGTGTCTGCAGTCCTTCAGGCATCTTTCCCATCGTGTTTGTCGTTGTAAGGAAGGCATCGCCCTGAAATTAAATTCTCATTAAACTGTTTTAGATGCCGTTTTTTTCCCCACATGCCTCTGAAATAATGCCACTGTTCACCGTAACACCACTCATGAGCTTTATGGACTTTTTATATTTACCACACATGCACCACATTGATTTGTTGGTAACTTTGTTATGTGATGAAATAAATATGATTTCTACATAAATGTTTATATCTTTTACAATGTTTTTAAGCCCAATATGCATGGTACAAACTGTACTAAGCCTAATTATAGTTCAGTAAGTAAGGAATAAAACACATCAGGGCGTGCTGTTATCGGAAAATAATCAGCCAGTTACTGTTACCTGCGATTATTTTTCATTTTTATTTTACATGTCCCGATGTGTTTAATTATAACCACAGCAAATACAACCACAGAAAACACCAACAATTACAATTTCTTACCAAAAGAAGACACGTCATACTTTTTATCTGTTTATAGTTACATTTAATGTTGTGAAACATCTGTGAAACAAGTTATTCCTTGTTCTCACTTACGTTACAGCAGCTATAAACAGTCGTTCCCTCACCAGCCTGCCTTTAAGTTAATTAAATAAACGTGTCATGTTACTGAGAAACCACGAAATCGTAAACTCTTCTGTTCTGAAGACGTCGGAAAACCTAAAGCTACAGCTTTACAGAAAACTTCACCGTATCAACGATAGTACTCGTTTTTTAAGACGTTTTTGTACAAGAATCCGTCTTTTAGCTCTCTGTTGTTCTAGAAACGATAACGTATTAGAACCGGAGCATTAATATACACCTGTGACACTACTGTCAAAGTGCATTATGGGTATTCTCTGTCTAATGTTTGGTTTATTAACCCTACTGCGGTGCATTGTGGGATTTGTACATTACAGTGAACTTCAGATAGACCTTATGTCACCACCGTGTGGCGCCTCCACCATGACCACGCCCCTGGGTGTTTAATAACACCTGTATTGTGGGAATTCAGCCTTTACCTTGTAATTATATTCATAAACCGGTAATTCTTTTGTCTGTTGGTATGCAAGGGTTATATAAGTTACGCAGCATTTCTGAGCAGTGACTCCTCAAGTTTCCCAGATTCCTTCATCTGAGTTTACCTTTTGTTTGCTTTCAAGTTGTATAGTTTTGAGTATGGATATACCTGTACACAATATACATACTGCAGTATTAATCATTACATGCACATCTTCACCAATATACATGTACAGTGGTCTGGAGAAGCCAGAGGAATTCTGGAAAGCAGTCAAAATGATGAAAAAGTGGGTTTTGACGGAAAAAAAAAACTTCTTTTCTGCCAATAATATATATTTTGACATCTCTATTTTATGAGAACATAAGTATATTTTAGTCAAATGCAGCAATAGTCAGGGGGTCCATCATTTTTTTATGACTGTGATGGAAGCCATAACCAAAGATTTTAATAAAAATCTGTTATACTGGTGGGAACATTTACATTTATGGCATTTGGCAGACGCCCTTATCCAGAGCGACTTACAAAAGTGGAAAGTTCAGAAATAGAAAAAAAAAAACCACTCTGGTTCCAATAAATAGTCAAAATACGAGGGTGAGTCAAATGAAAATCATAAACGTGTGACATAAATTAAAATTGAAACAATTTTTTTTTCTAGAGGAATCTGGACACTCGTTAAGTCCTGAATTGAATTAATTTTTTTATAGCTTGTTTATAAAAAAAAAAAAAAATCTGAAGTGATCTATGAAGTGGTACTGACGTTGTCTATGATAATTTTTACTAATATTTATTTATTCATTTATTTATTTATTTATTTATTAACAGTTAAACAGGTCCCTACTGTAAAAGCTTTGGGAATCCCTGGTGTAAGGAGAAAATGCAGTCAGTCTGCCTAAAGATTTCTAAAACCTCACTAGCCAAGTGTGATTTTTGTAATCAGAGGGATTTTGTAATCAAAATGTCCACCATGCTCCTGTGGCTTCATGTCATCACCAAAACAGAGAAAAGCGCTTACACACACTGTACAGAAGACAGCTCGCAAAGTTTTAAAATGTTTAAATGACCGAATGATCGAATGAAGAGACGTCAGCAGAACTCGCACTGACATCTTATAATAAACTTATAAATCTTTATGATTCAGCAGGACTGTGGTTTTTCCATAAATAGGTTATAAATGTAGAAGTGGGCGGGGCGTCTGCTTGCCTGTCTGCTCAGAATAATATGAAATCAGGTTATTTGACTGCTGGATGGGCGGGACTTCCGAAAAGTCAGTCAGTAAGTACTCTAAAAATAACGTGCTCTATAAAGACATAGATTTCAAGGTCATGTTCCTAATTTTTTAATTCTTATTCATTAAATATTAAATTAAATGCTAATTAAATGATTAAATACCAGTTGCTTTAAGAAAATCAGTGTGTTAGAGTCATTTGTCCCTTTCCCTTTTCACTAATCAGATGTTAAGTAAGGAATAAAACACTCCATGTTGTGCTGTTATAGGAAAATAATCAACCCCAAAATTACTTATTTTCCTATAACAGCAGACCTCTATGCATTTTATTCCTCTTACATAGCAGCAATTTGTGAAACTTTCTGTTTTACAATTTTTATTAAAATATGAGACTTTGTACTTTTTTCTGTTTATAGTTATATTTAATGTTGTTTAACATCCATGAATACAAGTTAGTTCCTGTTCTCACTTACATTATAGCAGCTATAAACAGTCATTCCCTCACCAACCTCTTCTTTTTTCTCTCTCTTGAATTTAATAGACAAAAAAAACAAAACAAAGCTTGTCATGTCACCAAAAAAATCACAAAGAAGCGTAAACTCCTCTGTCCTGAAGATGTTGGAAAACATAAGGTTCCAGATTTACCCCTGACTGTTACAAAGCCCTGACACTGAAGACTCCTTCCATACATGTTAAATAAACATCTCCTTACAGAAAACTTCACCATATCAACAATTATACAAGTTTTTTTTTTTTTTTTACATTTGTTTATATGGAGCATCCACAGTACAAGTTGTTACTATAGAAATGACAAAGTATTAGATTGAGAGCATTAACATAAACCTGTGATTTGCAGCTGCACTACTGTCAGAGCTGCTGTTATAGAAAATTCATCAACACCTTCTGACCAATCACAATCCAGAACTTAATAACTTGTGATTGAGATATGTGCAAAGAAGACACTGATTTTGGTTCAAACACGTAGTTTCCAGAACTATACATATTAGAAAATGTCCAAATTTTTGTATATATTATACATTAGAGTGTTGATAGATTCACACACACACACACACACACACACATATACAGTACATAGCATAGCATAAAGTAGTGTATATTTATATATATATATATATATATATATATATATATATATATATATATATATACATATATATATATATATATATATGCATATAATTCAAATTAAACATACAACACTGTTGGTTGCTGTGATCAATATATGAAAATTAGCAATAATGTATCTCAATATATTATACATATACATTGCATTTGAACAAATATATATATAATATTCTTTCACCATAAATGTATTTGGATAATTTATTACAGCCATGACTACTACTACTACTACTACTACTAATAACAATAATAATTATTATTATTATTATGTTATTTATTATTCATTGTCCAGGTCATGGCTGCCGTTTTCAGAGAATCCCTAATTAAACTGTTTACACCGGCTGCCTCAGGCTCTCGTTAATTACAGTTTGAGGCGTCTGCTGTGTATATTTATGCTTTAATCTTGCAGAATGCACACATTTAGTGACAGCGGCATTATGATTTCTTCAACCATCAACAACAATCCGCTCGACCAGAGACAGATGGGTGCTGATTAATCTCTCTGAGCTTTAAAGACACCGTCTCTCTTCGAGACATGTTGTTTTACTCCAACAGAATTGTGTTATGAACAGAGTGACATGTTTCTGAAAGTGCAGGGCAGGTCACACACACACACACACACGCACACGCACACACCCGAAACTAATACCATGAATACCTGAGTCCAATTATGCTCCCTTTCATGTCATTAGCTCAGAATTTCACCTGTCCAGAGCCCTTATCAAGCTTTTTTCCCTTTTTCTGCCCTTGTATATGATACTGAGCCCCTAAAGGGTCTGTTTTATTTGTGATCAGTTATATTATATTGTGGACAGTTTCAGAGGTGCTTCACAGGTACTTCACAGGAAATGGACTTTCACACTTAAGGGTCATACAATGTTCAAAATGAAGTGCGCGTATAATCAATTTCTAAAAAGGGTTCAATCTCTTGATTGATCCATAACATCCTGCAGGCAAACGCAAACACAGAAACCCTAGATAATGTTGGTTAACTAATGTTAATGACACACTATCATCAGCCAACATGTCCAAATGAATCTTATATAAAAAAATGTTAGAACATTTACTTTATCTGCTATAATAAAAGAGGGCAGAAATGGTTTTTATACTTAAATATAAGAGATTTTTTTAATATACAGATTTTATATTGGTCTTTTATATGGCAAACTATATAAATTCAATTTCTGTTCAAAATTCACAAGGCATGATACAAATTCAAAATAACATTATTGCATTTAAATTCAAATTTCCAATGCAATGTTTCACCTGAAGACATCCCAGATGAAGTGCATCTGATCCCCAAATATCGGTTTTCTCTCGAAAATAAAGTAGGTGTTATGTTACTTTGTTGAAATGGAGCCTGAGAAACTGATCATTTCTGCGCTATTTTGTACAGAAACAAGACAAAAGAGAAATAATGTGGAGGAAGGCTGGGTTGCGGAGACACAGACAGCAAAGATAGTCTGTTCTGCAAAGAGAACTGGAGGTACAGTGCCAAGAATTGTAACTATTTTTACATCGCATACTGCCAGGACTCATGTCATGTTCATTTTATTTGTACTGTTCCTACCAACCACTTGGGTATGACATGCCAGATAACTGTTATGGTTATGCTGACTTCAGCGCAGGACTACGATTCCCATCAGCCACTGCACCTCACCAGATCATGTCACATGACTGTTTGCACCTGATTCACATTCTGGTTTAATAAGCACTTGTATTTAAGTCACATCTTGCACCGCACACATTGTTTGGCTTTTGTTTTTCGTTGTCTTTCATTGTCATGTTGCACTCTCTAGTCCATATATGTCTTTTTGCCTTGAAACCATAGTTTATGTTTTAGTTTAAGTTTACATTGTCTGCACCATTCGTATTTCATTAAAATAGATATCTGCACATGCATCTGCCTCCTCTACAATTATATGACAATAACTTATATAATAACTTATAGAAGCGATACTATTATACATACATTTTGTTCCCACCTTTACACTGATATATGGATAATAAACTGGATTCAGGAATCTGCTGCGCATGATAGAATATGAATTAGATTTCCTCTCTGACTCTCATTGGCTGTTTCTCAACCAGATATGATTCATTGCAGAGAATTTCAAACATATTTTAAAATATCAGCACCTAGAAAATCATGCATTCCATCGAGGGTGTATTCCCGCCTCATGCCTAGTGTTCCCGGGATTGGATCTGGATTAATAGCGACCCTGACCAGGATAAAACTGTTACTGAAGATGAACGAAAGAATGAATGTGCATATTGTGTTCTCTGTTGTGGACTCCAGCACCAAGACAAATTCCTTGTGCACTTGTACTTAGCAAATAAAAGATTCTGATAAAGAAAAAAGAATAAAAAATATCCTCATAAAAATACACTTTTTATCCCTCAACAACACATGTACCAAAATATCTGCCACCTTTACCAACATCTTAAATAATAAAATCTAATAATCATGTATTTCCATTCATTCATTCATTCATTTATCTTTATCTGCACCACTGTGTTGCAAATTTCCATTCATATCTAACTTGAAAAGTCACTAAACTTAAAATATAAAAATGTTTTTTATGAAGGTCAAAGTGTGAAAATGTCATAGGTGAGTGTTATTGTATCATAAAACATAAGGACCAATCAGATTCCGGTATGCAAATGAGGGTGTTTCAATGCTGGTTGCACAGGGGAAGAGGGCAAGTAGAGTTGCATATTTCTAAAACTTGAATTAGAGGATAAAAGTTTCATTTTCGGTGCCTTGCGTAGTGTTGTGTAATGACTTTCTGTGATTCTGCCAAGTGAAGAAATTTAAGATTCAATATACGGGGAAGAAAAACGGTTTTGATTGACTTTAGGCAGTTTGGATGATCACTCCTAACTGAATATTTTCAGGTGAGAAGCAATTATCATGCCTAATTTCTGAAGGTCACAATCCTTTCTTCGTGTTTCCTTTGATCTGTATCATGTTGCTGGATGATTAAAGGCCATTTGGGCTCAGATTTATACACCAGGATAAAGACTAGGTGTGGCAGTATTTGTGGTGCACGTGTAATTACTTTTCTTTGAACTATTCACTTATTAAAAGGAGAGACTTCTCTTATGAGATGATCTGTTTTTTTCTCCAAGGCATAACAGCACAGTTACTGCCACCCCAGATTTTTTTTAATAGTATCTCACAGTCAAGTTAAACCATTTAGATTTTCATAATGATTTTTAAAGGTGGCAATGATTGAGTTTTTTTTCATGAGAAAGGAATGTTTATTTTGTATAAGATATATTTTCATCATTAATTCAAAAACACAACATACATCAAGACTTTCATTTTAAAATTATGATTTCTCTCATATTTTGAAGTCAATCTAAGAAACCGTAAAGGCATTGTTTTTTGACTTTAATGGTTTAATATTTGTGGAAGACGCCATAGCTGCTCCATCTACTGTATGAAATTATTATCAAAACATTTTAATGAAGAAATAAATGACATGAATAAGAGCTTCGTCTTTGCAAACCCACCCACAAGGATTCCTGTGTAGTTACGCCAGTGTTGAGGAACGTGCAGGGATGAAAACTGAGTGTCCTTTTTTATTTTTATTTTTTGAAGATGAAAACTGTGATTCCAATAAATAAATGAATGAATGAATGAATGAATGAATGAGGCTGGGAAGAGAAATAGTGTTCCACAGACAGACAGAGAAAGAGAGAGAGAGAGAGAGAGAGAGAGAGAGAGAGGGTGATAGAGAGAGAAAGTGATGAAGAGATAGAGTAATGGAGAGGGAGACAGTGATGGAGAGACAGAAAGATGGAGAAAGACTTGGACTGGTAGAGAGAGAGAGACAGCATGATGGAGAGACAGACAGACTGATAGAGAAAGACAAAGGGAAAGAGAGACAAAGAGATGAAGAGAGGGAGACAAACTGATTGAGAGGGTGACAAAGCGATGGAGAGAGAGATAGAGTGATGGAGAAGGAGACAGAAATGGAGAGACAGAGAGACAAAGAGAGAGAGAGACAATGATGGAGAGAGAGTGATGGAGAAAGAGATAGACTGATGGAGAGAGAGATAAAGTGAAGAGAGACAGAGTGATGAAGAGACAGGGAGGGAGTGATGAGAGAAAAAGAGTGATGGACAGAGACAGTGATGGAGAAAGAGACAGAGGGACAAAGAGAGAGGCAGAGGGATGGAGAAAGAGACAGAGGGCTAGAGAGAGAGAGAGAGAGAGAGAGAGATGGAGAGGGAGACAGACATGGAGAGAGAGAGACTATGATGAGTGTAGCTTCATTGTTCACTGCCAATACAGAAGAACATCAGTACTGAGAACGGTTAAAACACCTAAAAGTGTCCTGAGGAGTTATCAGTCAGTGAATTGTGGATAAACTGAAAACCCATAATGCATTTCAATGATGTAGCAATGGTATCGAGATATATATAAAAAAAAAATTCTTTGGTACAAGCAATGGTCCTGAAGTGAGCTTATAGTAAAAATATTAAAGTTGACATTTCTCTTCACTCCCTGCACCTGCCCTGACTGTTGCTAAAACTAGTTAGCTAGTTTATCGGTGCTGTGTTCATTAGCAACTGCTCCAGGCAATTGGCTTAAATGAACTAGCTAGCTAGCCAAGTGTAAAAAAGGTAGCTAGCTATTCACTGCTTACCTTAATCCAAAATATACCTTTAATAGACTAATAGAAAAACTTGAAGGAGGACAGCATTATTTTAAATCCACCATCATAAAAATGTGGAAATGAAAGTATGTTTTCTTTGTTGTTTTTTTTTTTTTTTTTTGCATTCTGTGTATTTTAAAACAGCCCAGATGTTATCTGAAGCAATATTACAACACAGTTACAGTTCCTCCTCTTAAAACATAGCTTATTAGCATCAGGCAGCTTCGTGTCTCTGAAACTGGGGCTTGTCCCAAACTGGAATGAAGTAAATAATGCTGATTAATCAAATGTTTCATAGTAATTACAGTTTCTGATCCCAGATTTTGCCTCGCATGAGAAATAAACAGTACAGATAATTTGATAAATACAGGTTTTGGCATTACCACAGAGATTGTATGTGTGTGTGTGTTTGCTTATTGTGAAACAAATATTACTCAGAAGAAAGTAAATATCATTCCACAGAACTATTAAGACATCCATAAAATTTAATAAAGCCAACAAACACAATTCACACACCACAATTCTCCAGCACACCAACGTCACAATGAACAACATCGCATGCTTTGTGATGGATTTTATTTGCTGGATTTCATAGTTTTTGTCAAATCTTTTAAACTAACAGTTATCGAACGATTGCTTAAACTAAAGAGCAAAATCAAAACTCCCCATTATCTATTATCCAGATCCTAGAAAAGGTTGTAGCTAAGCTCATACTTGTATATGAATCACATACATGAAATGTTTCAGTCAGGATCTAGTCCTCATCATAGTACTGAAAAAGTGCTGGTTAAAGTAGTAAATTACCTAGTATAAATAAAAGACTGTCATCAGTTGGTAAATTTTAATTGTGACACATTTAATTGGCTCTGGATCACTGCTTTTTTCTCCCTGATATAAGCTACTTCTGGGTACAGTGATGCATAAATATGGTATTAGCTTCCACCGATATGCTGAGGACAGAGCTGTATACAGACTCTAAAATTGTATACAGCTGTAGACAAACACTAAACGCAAGAATATTCACATCCACACTACCAAGGTACACCAGCATGTTCTTAATTAAACAATTAACACTATATTTATATATATATATATATATATATATATATATATATATATATATATATATATATATACAGTTGAGGTCAAAAGTTTACATCCCCCTTTCAAAATCTGCAAAATGTTAATTATTTTACCAAAATAAGAGGGATTATACAAAATGCATGTTATTGTTTATTTAGTGCTGACCTGAATAAGATATTTCACATAAAAGATGTTTACATATAGTCCACAAGAGAAAATAATAGTTGAATTTATAAAAATGACCCCGTTCAAAAGTTTACATACCCTTGATTCTTAATACTGTGTTGTTACCTGAATGATCCACAGCTGTGTGTTTTTTGTTTAGTGATAGTTGTTCATGAGTCCCTTGTTTGTCCTGAACAGTTAAACTGCCTGCTGTTCTTCAGAAAAATCCTTCAGGTTCCAGCATTTTTGTGTATTTGAACCCTTTCCAACAATGACTGTATGATTTTGATATCCATCTTTTCACACTGAGGACAACTGAGGGACTCATATGCAACTATTACAGAAGGTTCAAACACTCACTGATGCTGAAAACTTTTGAACAGAATGGAGATGTGTACATTTTTCGTATTTTGCCTAAATATCATATTTTTTCATTTAGTACTGCCCTTCAGAGGCTACAGAAGATAGTTACATGTTTCCCAGAAGACAAAATAAGTTAAATTTACCCTGATCTTCAAATTCAAAAAGCTCTTAATGCATGGTTTCTCCTTCTGGAGCATCAGTGAGTGTTTGAACCTTCTGTAATAGTTGCATATGAGTCCCTCAGTTGTCCTCAGTGTGAAAAGATGGATCTCAAAATCATACAGTCATTGTTGGAAAGGGTTCAAATACACAAAAATGCTGGAAAACCAAAGAATTTGTGGGACCTGAAGGATTTTTCTGAAGAACAGCAGGCAGTTTAACTGTTCAGGACAAACAAGGGACTC